>BHFT01035977.1:0-31079 GCA_004320025.1 Laticauda laticaudata | reverse complement strand
AAATTAAGTAAAATATGATCATTTTGTAAAACATGAATGAATAAAAGTATAGTCAAATGATTGATTAATAATGATATCAATGATTTAATATTTGATTGAAAATACGAGATTATATACAATGTTATTGTAATTGAAGACTATGAAATGGAAGTACAAAACAATTTGTAAACCAACCAACACACTGTATATAAATATATGGAAGATGACTTGATGTTTTTAAGTTTTGTTTGTTTATGTTTGTTTTAAAAACCAATAATAATTAAAAAAAAGAAGAAGAACTGGTTGGACTGTTATTATGAGCAATCATGGAGTTAAGTGAGGTTAAAGATTTCAGGATTCTGAAGATTAACAATGACAGTAAAATCAACATTTATAATTTATTAGTCCAACCATATTCCAGAAACTGCCTTGGATATCATAAATTACCATCACCACCAAAACCCTTTGGGCAAAATGGAGTATTCTTTTATCATAGTACAACATTTTATACTCCAGCATTTTAGCTTGTACATTCTATTGGCTCTGTACTTTTTAGTCTCCATTTTTGCTCCAAGAATAGGAGAACTGCAGAAGGCACTATTGCATGCCCCCTCGCATGATTCCAGGGCTCCTGTGATATCTCATTCGTATTTCTGCTTCAAAGCCAAACTGGATTTCCCAAATTTTAAAATGGCAGAACAGTTTTGAAATGTGAGAGGCTGAACTCCTTAGGGGAGAGGATTGGTTTCCCCAATCTCCCTCCAACCTCCCCTTTCCCCCATTCTTTCATCCCACTAGCTGGCAAGCTGTCCAAGTGTCCTCATACTAAGTTTTGGGAGGGGCTGTCATATATTATGGTGTACTTTGTTTTTGTTTCATCCCAAAAATACAAGTGTGGCAATGCAAAGACAGAAGGCAAGCTACTTTTGGTAATTTCTCAGCTAGTTGGAAGCGGAGGGGGGCATGTTGGGTTAATTGGCGTTGCTAACAGTTATGGTGGAGGTTCTTGTGATGTGAGATCTGAGGGTCTGGTATGGGACTGGATGAAGGAAATGTGTTAGTGCAAAAGCGTCAAGAGCTTTCATGAGTGTTACAAGTCTTTTTTTTTTTTTACATCTTACTCCATTTAATCCCCATTGTGTCTTTGTGTGATTAGATGCATTATATTTATAGTGGATTTTGAACAGAGTTGTGTCTGATGGAAAGGTCAAAATATCTGAAAAACTGGCTTCTTTCAATGTTCTGGCGAAGGATTCATTATCAGACTAATTCTGACAGTCTGAATTGAGAACAGAAGTTGAGGCTTGTTGTGGCCATTTTCTATATTCTAAAATTGGAAATGCTTTTCACATATAGACAGCCATAAATTAAATACAAGAGGATAAAAATTTGGCAGTGTTAGTCATCAGTAGACAAAAATAGATGATTGCAATAGTGGAGAATATACTGTCTGTATTTTGGAGTTTGCCTGGTTCTTGATATTGTCTGCCCTTGTTTTTTTTTTCCTTTCTTGCAGACATTTCATTAACACGTTACCTAGTTTGATAATGAGTCATCTCAAAGAAGAAAAATAAGCTTAGAGAGCCCTAAGACTCCCCCCCCATAGAACTAAGTAGATTAACACATCTTTTGCCTTAGAGTTCACAATGCAGAAAAAAACTGTTCTGTATAACTTGGAAGTATCCAAGTAGTCTATTCTGATTGGCCAGGAAGGCCAGTAGTGGATTGGTTCATTAGAACAACAAGGGATCACTCAAGTAGGGGGCAAAGTTAAAACAATGGCCAATTTATTAGCGCAGACAGCCTCATAAAAAGGCTGTAGCGGCTTGCAGCTCTCTCGCTCTCCACTGTTGCTGATTTAAGGCCTTAAGTGGAAGATTATTTGTTGAAACGCCGGTCTAAGACCTAGCGTATTCGTTTGTCAGAGTCGGAACAGCTGGCAACGGCGAGATGGGATGCTACAAGCAAAGACGCTCGTTGAGCCACACGGCGAGAGAACGACCACGCTTAGGAGCGAAGATGCTGGTAGTAACGCGCTCCTTGCATCCTTGCAACGCCAATGAAGAAGATTGGGCATGTCTTAATATCAATGAGTTTCCTGAGTGCGATTTCTGGAGAGCAACAAATATGGATACGAAAATTTCAGATCAGTGAAAGAGCTTGCTTCTTCTAGACACATTGTGGGCTCAGCCTGTGTTCAACATGGTAAAGCACTGGCCCAAAGCCAGAGACGTGAAACAGAGTGACCTAGGTCTGAGCGTTAACTGATGCTAAAATGGCTCACTAGCACGGTTTGTTCTCAAAGCCTCATCAAGAGAACACAGTTTCATAAAAGACAGAGAGAGGGAAGACGAAACCATTGCTGATTTCTGGTCGTCTCCGCCATCAGTGGGAGGAAGCCTGGAAAGTTCCCAGAATATGGATGAGAGGCCCATTGCAAGATCTTGGTCGTGATTAGGTCTAAGAACTTACTCTACAAAGTAAATCTCTTCAGACAGACCTAAACATACGTGAGAAGCAATCGTGGAAGTCCACTCTGCAAGGAAGCGTCAAAGAAAACCAATGGGCCACAATGAACTGGATGAATAGCCAAGTACTGGACTATGATTTCCAACGAGGGAAAAGCAAAGCTGCACAACCACACCAACGTGACCCCGGAAGACCTAGAATGAATCATTCCAGACAGGGAAAGAAGATGACGATGAGGTCCATCGCCTTTCACGCAAAACCAAAAAAGGAGCAAAGTGAGAAGAAGATTAGGCCTGGCAAAGTGCTGGCTGTGGTAGAAACAACCACCCCGAGCCAGATGTTGAGATAGGTTCCTTGTTGGCCATTCTGTCAGGCTGCCAAGAAGAGGGCCATCGAAAGAGTCGCCGAAATCGTAAAGAACAGCAGTCCTAGCAGACCGCGTAATTCTCCCATAAAACTGACCCGAAGGCAAGCCGATAGGAAATGGAGCGCAGCAAGGGAACACAACCGAGAAAAAATGTCATCACGGACTGTCTTTATGGAAGAACACAGACGAAAGTAAAGTGGGAGAAAAATCAAATGCTAGTGAGCATCTGAAGGAACCCTTGTGAAATGGACGGTCGAGTCTCAGGATCCTTCCTGTCAATGGGTGTCTTGGAACACAATAAGGCGGCCTTGGTCCAAACATAAGACAAAAAAACTCAAGAAACAAAATTTAAATTTCTCAAAGACCCAGGGAAATACGGAATTCCTGTGGGTAGGTCTGGGCACTTCAAAGTCACTTGACAAACTAACGACGCGGGAAGTCCGTTGGCCATAAGTCATAGTCGACCGAGACCAATCGAGCCTTCCTGCGGGCATCGACATGGTTCGCACCATGGCATCTTGGATGATTCGAGTAAACCAAATACCACAAAGAATTTGGGCTAATCAGAAACCGCATCTCGCGTAATTCACAGGACGCTTCGACATGGCAACATCTAGGCAGGTACCCGGGGGGACCCTGAATTCCCATTTAGCCTTAGATCACCGCAGGATCAACCGAAAAGAAAGTTAAAAGCCAGAATTAGTCCCCTTGCATTAAAGCCCAAAACTACGAATTGAGCAATTAAACAAATTGAATTGCACAAGGGGTATTCAGAACCAATCGACCATAGCACGGGTGGGAGCAGACACCAATAGGGAACATCCTGTAGAAACCGATGGGTCTGTGTGCATCTTGCGGAGACTACAAGGCTTCCCTGAACCATGCGCTGCGCAAGCAAAGTGCATGATCAGACCCAATCGGTGTACCCAGTCTGTGCAGCACTTACTGCACTCACTGCGGGAAGGACAAATTTTTGCGATAACTTGATTTTGGCTTCAGCATATCTAGCATACTTCACAGCAGACCAAAACTACGGCCAGAGGGCACAAACAATAGTCACTCGATCTGTAGGGGCAATTAGAATGTTAACACTTAACGAGTGGCTACTTTCACGCACGGGATGCGTTGCCACTATTTACAAGCCTCAGGAAGGCCTAGACAACGAATAAAAGGGGTCGTTCCATTACTTGATGACGTCCTAATTTCAGCAAAAACACGAACCCAAATAGACAAGCAAGACTAAAGGAATGCCTGATCCAAAATTAGAGACGCGCTAAAATTAAAAAAGGAAAAAATGCTGCTGCTACGACCTCGCGTCAAGACTTGTTTAGAGTATTAATTGGACGAAACAGGTATTCGACCAATCAGAAAAAAAAGTCAAAAGCAATTCAAAGATGCACCCAGGCCTAGAATAAAATGGACTTAAGATTCTTTGCGGTACTGACAACATTATTTAGTAACGTATTCTCCCTCACAACAGCAATGATAGACAGAACAACAATCAGCCCGTTTGCTGGTGCAAAAATAACTGGTCTAGACTTGGGGTCACAAAGAACGAAAAGCATTCAAAGCGATAAAAAGTGACTTGTTAACTCACGACCATTCATATTAGTCTTTTCCGAATAGGAAATACACTTCCTTGACGCGTCACTGCTGCGACGGCCTCACCTTTTGGAGTAGGGTTCATCCATGCAGCCACCATTTACCTGATGGGAGGAGGACCCATTCCTTACTTGAAACGGCTCTCCCAAAGCGGAACACACATATAGCCAGCTAGACGAGGACGGCCTGCCAATCTCGTCGCCGGGAGGTTAAACGTCTTTTCAACGAATACCTCTATGGTAGGAATTTTCCATGTAATACTGACCCATAAACCTGTTACTGGGATTTTTGGCTGGGAAACAAATCCACCGAACATTCCTATATCTCCACGGTATGACTAGTGTGTCAGAATTCTGGCCGCCTATTGTCATGATACTTGAGTACAATGCGCCCGGGAAGATCGATCCCATGCAGACGCCTTTAAGCCGAGCACCGTCACATAGAAGGACGACCGCGGGGCTCCAACCCCTACCTGCCGCGCGGTCTAAAGTAGAACCTGCACCTTGAACTGTCCCATTGTCGGTGCGGAAATGATGTCACCAGAGGTCGACTGAGCGAGAAGAGCCCATTGACTGCCGTGTTTTGACTGGATTAGGTAAAGGCTTGGCCGGTAAGCCAAAAAACTGAGGTTTTAAACCTTTTTCGGATAGACAACTGAACTGTCATATACAAAAGTGGGTGTTTATATGTGGGAGAGATTCAGGTTGGTAATTCCACCAAGCTCAAGAAGAGGTGTTGGTAGTTACGTGAGGGCCCACCTCAGGCAATAGTAAAAATGAAAAGCCTGCGCCAGAAAGCTAGTTCCTGGGGCCGCTGTTCTAGACAGTATTGAACCGCTGGGTTGCAACATGCCAAAAGTGTCAGAGAGAGATAGACCCACACCACCTCTCAAGTGCTTCCAACGGGACTGGGAGACCCACGAGCCCTTGTGTCTCGAATCCTATTGCTTTTGCAGGATCCAACCAGGTGGTCAATCATGTTTTAAATAGTCATGGATGCATATTCAAATTGGTTGGAAGTATAGTAAGCATCCACGACACAACCGACTGCTTGTTTAAAACAGCTAAAAAAAATGTTTGCAACTGCATGGTTTTACTGAAGTGCTAGTATCTGACACTGGGCCCACACTCTAACGGCTATACCAATTTGAACCAGGTAGACTTAAGCAATCTTTGGGTATACGCCATGCACTAACCGAGCTGGCCCATCCTGGCGCGAATGATAGGTGGCTGAAGCGATATGTCAGGTGTATACAAAAGAAGGCGCTAGAAAACATTAGGACCATGGGAGTCCAAGACCAAGCTGAACGCTTACTACACTAACAACACATCAACTGCCAGTAGTTACATATCAACAAGAGCCCGCAGATTGGGCAGAAAAACTTAGAATGCCATAAAAGAATATAGGGATGGAAAAACCCAGGAAAAATAATTGAATCCAAACTTAACTTGGTAGAAGAAAAAAACCCGCCCCCGACTCGTTCCAGCCCGATAACCGCTCACTTTGAAATCGGGCGACCTCTAGTCTGTGCAAAGAATTGTTTACACGGGGACCCTCTTTTGGACTTCCACCAATCAACACACAAGTAACAGGCCCTCTGGCCTAGCTGACTTAACCGTTCTGGGCATGATGGAAGAGAGTGAAGGTGGCACATTAGACCAGCTTCGTATGAAATAGTCGCGAGCGCAAAACAACACGTCGCACACTCAAATAAAGAAAATCGACGAAACACAAAACAAGGTGGGGAACATAAATAGAATTATCAAAAAGGCGTTTGTGGACCATATGAACTCCATGAAAAGTAACATCCAGAAATCTAACAACAAGAAAGTTGCACTTTACGATTAGAGAAACCATTGGAGGAATCCTGTGCGAAGGGAAGCCGGCTGCTGGAAGGGGCCAGTCACAGCGCGGCTCAAACCAGCCCGGTTGACAGGATTGGGCGGCTGCAAAACCAGGCCTGAACGCTCAAAGCGGCTAAGAGTACGCTAATGCTTTCACCCTTCCAGGGGTTCCACTGGAGACGAGCCGGAGAGACAGCGATCGCCGGATGAACCCTGGAAGCTAGTGCGAGAATGAGCCCAGAGGTCAACTAGGACCAACATGAAGATAGCCCCACCTACTTGCGTGGACTACAATAACTCACGTAGGACGCTACTAAAGGGGGAGGGGTGTTGCTGTATAACTTGGAATTCGCCAAGTATGTCTATTATGATTGGCCCGGTAAGGCGTATGGATTGTTTCATTAGGAACCAATCAAGAGCCGCTCAAAGGCGGCAAAGTTAAAACAATGTCATTGGCTACAAGCCAGCAGGCAAGCCTCCATAAAAAGGGCTGCCGTGGCTTGAGCCTCTGTTCCGTTACTGTTGCTGTTCACTAATAAAGAGTTATTTGTTGGAACCTGGTCTACCGCGTTTCTTTTCCGGATGGAACAAAAACTTCAAAAGAATTGGATGCATCCTTCTGTATGACATAATGACACAGCATTCAGAAGCCACTAGATATCATGTGACTAAGAAGCAGAAAACTGGCTTTACTTGATGAGTGTCTTGAGAGGAAACAGCATTCTGAATGTGTAAAAATGTAGTGCTCCCTTGGAAAACATTTGTTTCAGGCACTAAGTTTGGCACAACTAATGTTCAGTATCTTGGCTGCTTCTATCTTAGCAGCAATTAAACTCAAAGGAATTTATTCTGTGATTCAGCAAAGGAGCCAGTTATAAGAAACTGGCCCCCCACCACAGTCATTGGAGCTGGTTGGATGTTTAATCTGGATTCCTGTTCTGAGAAAGGGAATGTACTCAGTGACCAAATGGCACCTTCCAACTCTCATAAACTTACAGAAGGAGACCTTTAGAATTTCCCACTGAGATTTATCCATCAAAGAGATTTGAGATGTAAACCCAAGAATGCTTATTTTCTGATAAGCATTATTTTCTGAATGCTTAATCTTTATTTGATTTTTCAGCATATTTATTCACTCATTTTTTCATAATAGATCATTTAGATATCTAAAAATCTGAGCTGTTAATGGAAAGAAGGCTGTTAGTGTCGAAAAGCTTAGGGACCAAAAGAAAGTTCAACTTTCAGGATTATTTTATACATAATGAAAGTCCTTAGGGGAAAGCAACCCTTGTAGCTACTGTAACTCATTCTTTCATTTAATTTGTAATATACGAAACATATTGCATGTCCCCAAACCAGAGGAACCATGCTCCCTAGATGTTCCCCACCCCATCAGAATGCAGCTTATTTGATTTTCATGGATTTGGCTAGGAATTGATGTCATCTGCAAATACTGTGTGATGTAACTCTTGGAAAAATATCAAAATATATTTAAAAATGCAGATATGATTTGTGTGTGTGTGAGAGAGACAGAGAGAGAGAGAGAGAATGAAGGCTTTTTAAAAGTATGTTAATGTATTCAAGTCAATCATATTTGACTAAGATTCCATGTATGTACTTAAATAAGAATCTTTGTGTGTGTGTGTGTAACAGGTTCAATCAGAACTGAGGGTCTGATCCCCAGTAGCATCCAAGTGAAGAAAGTGAATGCCATTTAGTGTGATAGTGAATTCACTTCTAAATGTTCTATTTTAATTAACAGAGGTGCAATTCTAATTCCTTCTAGCAATTATGCTAATATCCATCATTGACCAATACTTTTCTATCCTACCTTGGGCTGGTGGTAATGTTCCATGGCCATGGTGATGACATTGAGCCCAATCACACCTGTGATGAATAAATCCAGATAATGGGTGGTGCACATTTGGTGAATCAGAAGTCGGAAGCGAGAATAATCAGAGTAGTACGGTTTACACTGTGCTTCTGAAAAGGAAAAAAGTAAAGAAGCAATTCAGAAAACAATCTCTTTTTCTCAAGATCAGGTTCAGCACTGGCTTTCAGATTCATTCAAGTAAGCTTTTCCCCCCCACTGGAGTAGGGTAGGGCAAATGTGTTTATAAACTACTGTAATTAATGCATAACAAGGCAGTACATTCATATACCTGTTCAAACAATTCCAATAACACATGCACAACAGCCAGCCTCCTGTGACTAGATATGAGGTGAGTAAAGAATAGATTCATTTCGGGTTTCAAAATAATTTTAGAAAAAGATTATTCTTTAAATATATTACATTTTCTTTTTAATTGCTGTAGAAGAAAAACAAACTACCAGACTTGGAAGTATGTGATCTATCTATTATGCATAATAACAGCAGCTTGAAGCATACTAGATGTGATATTGAAAACCATAAAAATCTTGGGAAAACTCTTGGGATCAGAGTTTGGGGTAATTTGGAGACTATATACGAAGCGTTTTGACAATAGTAGAGGAGAGTAATCTTGCATGTAGAGTTCATTCAGGACATATTTAGGGTAGAAAAGCTGTGATGGAATGCTTGCATGTCTGTGACATACATCTTCTGTTCTACAATGTCCAGATAACCTGGAACCTTGTATCTATCAAGCTTGGGCTCTACAGTATAGCCAAGAACTCAGTGCACTTAAGACAGTGAACAGATAAAAAGACACCATGTGGGGTAGCATTTTACAGTAAAATACTGAAACTTAAAAGGGATAAGGAGATGCACATTTGTAAAATATCTGAACATCAAAAAGCACCTCACAAGGCATTTTAAAGCACATGCTTAAGGAGTAGAGAAAAAAAGGGGAAACACCTTGTTCTCAATTTCAGGAAAAGAGTTTATGGGGAAAAATATGTGTGGATGCTCAGGATTAAATGATCTTCCGTTTAAGTGTAATTGCTAAAATGCAGCCATTCCTGGTTAATCTCTGGTGTTTGGCTGCACCAGGGATTACACTTTCTCTTTAGACCCTGAATGTTCCAGCAAATAAACTCATTATACACCTAATCTCTAATGAGGAAATGTCAAATCTATAATTCAGGGCGATTTTCAAACAGGCATTATAATGCAACATTAAATGAAAAGGACTGTCTTGAAGATGTCAGAGATAACATTATTCATGCGATTAAATGATCAACTGGTTATGAACATGACTGAGCCAAGGGAATTGAATGGTATGGTATTTAGCAATGCTGAGCAAATAAAAGAATTCATTTGGGGTGGGGGAAGTATGCCTATTTTTGACTGTAAAGAAAAGCTAAATTTAGGAGTTATCAGTTTTGCATGTAGAAGTCATCTAGCTTGTCTCCTGGGTACTGAAATGTTGGGTTCTGATTCCATCTTAGGGATTTATGGGACTCAGTGGTCTTTTTGCATGGTAGAAGGGTGGTCTTGTTTCTGACTGCAAACCTCAAGTAAATCACAGTTCCAAATATAAAGATCCCTCCACATAAAAAAAACGATTTGTGTTATCTTTCCACCTTATTTTGTATGAAAGAATTAGATGTGCATGATTCTGAAGTTGCCAGGAATCATCACATTGTGTCAGGAATGATAGCCAAGGAACCTGTTTTTCCTGAGTAAAATGATTGTTTTTGATATGTAAGGAGGCCGAGTATAGGATCATTTTTGCAGGCAGGAGTGACACTGAATAACTCTTACTTGCTGAAGAGAAAAAAAAATCTTCTTGAAACTCTACTTCAGGGGTCTCCAAACTTGACAACTTGAAGACTTGTGGACTTCAACTCCCAGAATTCTCCAGCCAGCATAGCTTTCTGGAGAATTCTGGGAGTTGAAGTCCACAAGTCTTAAATTTGCCAAGTTTGGGAACCCATCCTGGTCTACTTTTTTGGAACTGACAACAAGAAGAAGTGTTGTACTGTAGTACTCTGTAAGTTTTCTTCAAATGACCCTAAATTTTTGCCCCAGCATTTCAAAATAAGACACAGCAGAGACAACTTGCTGCTAGTCTATATGCTGTCGTATCCTGAATGCCATGTTATAATATGGAAATTGAGACATATTAAGATGAATCTGAATGCTCAATACCATTCTAAAAAGAACAACGACAAAATCTAGACAGGTTGGTAGCTGGCTAAATCTCAACTTTCATCAGAACTGTAACATTCTGCATAAATATCCATAAAAACGGAGATATCTCAATGCCATTATGCAAAACTGTGAAGAGGAAATTAACTAAAATGTCTGAATAAAATTAAGTTATGAACTGGGGCCCTGGCTATGAACCAAGTTATAATTTCAAAGAGAAGCCCTATTCTAATTTGCTGATCTCTTATTGTTCAGTGCTTATCCATAATTCACAGTCAGGCAGGAAAAAAAAGTCAGTTTCTGTCTTTTCTTTGGGACAATTTATTTATGAATAATTGCACTGGCATCCAAGGGTTCAGTTATGACTGGCAGATTAATTCCAAACAATAACAAAAGAGCCTGTTAATATATAGCAGAGATTTATACTGAGATTGCAAATGTTACCTGCATAACAACAAAGCATGTGGTAGCATAATCTTATAAGCAGGGTTGCTCATTTCCCATTCCTTATGCTGTGGGTGAAGACAGACATTGTATTTAAATAAAAGCACAGGGAGATTATTCACCTGCAGTGTGAATTCAGCTTCACAGGTCACACAACATATATATACTTTGTTTTGTTTTCTTTTTCTCCCCAAAATGCCATGTGTCTTTTTATCTGATTTTCCATTCACCTTTTATGCATTTTTTTAAAAAAGGAAAATGTTTAGAAACACTTGCAAAACAGTTCTGAACAATATAGACGGACATCTGTCAATGATGGCTTAGGCACTGGCAATTGAGACAGATCCTGCAGCTTTAGGTTTTTCTTTTGATACCCAAGGAAGATTGGGATATCAATTCTCCAGATCTGGAGAAAAAAATGTATTTTTAAATGATTAAAAAAAACCTCCTGCATTTTCCAAAAGCCCCCGTCTCATCCACCACTTTGTTTAGTCTGTCTTCACTGTCTATTTGTAACTAATATCCTACTCTGTGATTCAAGGGCATTCACTATTACCTGTTTTTTAAAAAGTTACAATTAAAATTATTTTGATACATTTGTAATGCTGTAGCTTATTAATGCTTCTGCATCTGCCAATAATGTTATTAATATGGTATTTAGCTTGCCTTGCTCTTAAATCTTGCTAACCACTAGCTTTGTCGTGTTCGCATTCCAATCATGCATATTAGTAGAAATTATACCTTTTACCTTGCAAAGAACCACACATAGTAACACCATGCTTCTTGTGGGTTTTAAATCAACAGCTCCTGATTTTAGGTGGGCAGGGAACCTTATTTCCAAATACCAATATTATTTCTTTTTAGGAGATATAAAGAAGCCAGATTTATAGTTATTTGTAAATATTGGTACTTAGACACCTTTTAGATACCTTAAATCCATGCCCCCCTTTTGAAACAGCATTGTTTGTACCTGTACATATATATATCTTGGGAAATACAGACATCTGTTCAAATGATGAATCACACCAAATAACACAATATCACAAATACTGCTACAATACATTGGGATTGAGGATGACAGGATGCTGCAATTTGTCTGGAAGATTCTAGAAAAATTGAGATAGCATCCTGTCACTGAGAAACCAGTGGGGTATGTGTGTGTTTATACGTGTGTGGGTAAAGGAGGGAAAAGAGAGGAAGGAAAAAAAATGATTGAGTAAGAACATGCATCAAGTAGGAGATATCTGTCAAAAAGCCCACAGTAAACGCCAGATATTGGCAAATGATCAAAACAGGTTTTAAATCAAGCTGCTATATTATGGCCCAGAGGAAAGGGAATGGACATGCATTGATTTAAACCAGTGGTTCCCAACCTTTTTTTTGCCCCGCGCTCCTAAAGAAATTTCACTCGAACCTCGCATCCCCTGAAATATATGGTAAATATATGGTAGGATTGAATTATTTAATTATTAAATATATGGTAGGATTGAATCTTTTCAGTTATGTATGTGACGGCCACTAAATAACGATACTTAACTCTACAATGAAAACAAAGTTAGTCCATTGCAAAGGAAAATAAAAATGCCAACATATAGCCAATATCCTATTATTTACCTGGACTTTTCTCCCACCCCTTGGAATATCGTCTCGCACCCCTAGAGGGTGCGAGCACCCCAGGTTGGGAACCCCTGATTTAAACTCATCCTGATTCCGTCAAAAAGTATAATCAGAACAAAGTTGCTTTTTCTATAAACAGCAAAGTATCTGTCCTATCATCATGTACTGCAGTTGGTTTTCAGATATCTATTCATGTTCCTAGTGGGTAATTTATCTGCTCAAATCATGTGGAAAACTATATGTCAATTCCCAACTCTCTCTCTCGATGTCTATTATTTTTATGTTTACTCCAGAGACAAATTTTAAAATGTGATCATATTATCAATGATATATGTCTGTGCTACCTTAGCCTCCTTGTGACTGGAATATTTATGAATTAAACAAATTTATATGGCCATCCAACTCACACATAGCATCAGTGGGAAAGCACTCTTTTATTCATTATATAGCCTGAAGCCAGGAAAACTTACTCTTCTTCTTTTTTTTCCCCCACCAATTTTCTAGAGTGATGCTATGAACAGATCTGGTGTGGCAGCTGTAACCAGTTGTCTAATAGCATTGGCATTTATATATCATTTTGAATGGCACATGAAGTGGCTGGTTGCTTAATATTTCACAGGCAGGGAGTTGAATGCTCCCTCAAGCTTTCATAGAATAGAGGAGGAGGTCATAGGGAAGCAATATCACTAAGCAGCTGGATTTACAAACTGTCCAGGGAATATTAAGTGGAAGGTGATGAGCATGGAAGGAACGTTGACATTTAAAGAAGTAGATTTATTAGTCTTTTTAGTGAATGACATTTAAAAAAAGCAAAGTGGAAAATGGTTAAATTGTTCCCATTGAGATTTTTAGTTATAAGAGGCAGCATTTTCTGACAAATGAAATATCCACTTCAAACCAGCAATCAACACAAAGAGATTATGCAAATAATAAGATATACTTTCTCACATGGTACAACTTGTAAAATGCAAAAGCAAAAATAGCCAACTTGCATTTTCACGTACAAATTACTCATCTGAGTATGGAAAGTTTGTACAAGGTGATGTAGCATTCCTTGTTTCCTTGCAATACACACATTTAGATGCTGTCTATTCACAGTAATAAGCACTGCAGATTACATATGATAACACTAATGCCAGTCTCAGACAGCAACAAAGAAAACACCCAGTACTGCTTTGAAAATAATACATACAAAAGCCAAGAATTATGAGATTATTTCTGAGCCTGCTGTGAAGAATGGCCCTGTTTGAACCCAACACATTCAAAACATAATGAAAAACTTAAATATATACCTAAACATAAAAATGATTATTTAACTGCACTGAAATTGCACATCTATGAAATATTCTCCAAATATCTGTCTAAAAGGAGACTAAGATTAGCCTCCCAGTCCATACAGAGAATATAGGTACACAAACACACTGAAATGAAATGTAGGAAATGGTAACATTAAGGAGATTTAGCATTCAGTAAAACAAGCTGGGTCAATTTTAATTAAGTCATAAAATATGGATAAATATCTTCTGGCTTATTCTTTTTCATTGTTTTTTTTTAAACACAATCCTAGGTGTTCTCTTAGAGCTGAATTTCAGATGCATTTGGCACATCAGGTACTGTGATATAGGACGCCCTCCTTGAAAAGGCACTGTGCCCATTTAGCTGCCAGCACCATCAAATAATTAACCAACTTGAAAAAGGTTTCCAGCTAATTGGTTCTAGGCTGCTCAGCTTGCTTGTCAAATTCATGTCAAAAGTCTTGGCTTTCCAAATGTGTAATTCCTGAGATATCTTCTCATTTAGAGCTAACAAGATGTTCAGCTATGATAAAGAAGGCCTTGCCATATTTATTTTATTGTTATGTGTATGTGAGCTGATATTTGCCTTGCTGTCATTTGTTTGTTATTGTTTTAATTGTTTTAAATTGCATATTAGATGTTGTAAGCCAACCAATTTCTTTTGGAGTGGGAGGCATGTAATACATCAAAATAATAAATTAGTGCTCATGGTTGTCTTTCTTTGTCTGGATTATTTCATAAGACTAACACTCGCTATGTCAACGGATTCAAAGACAAGGCCTCAAAAATGGACCAGGAAGATAAATTCTTTCCTATGTTCTCCTCTTGGCAGCAGAGTGCTCAAGCTAGTTAATTTCAATAGTGACACTGTCTACTTCCCAATTTTCTTCCTTGATACTCAACTGCATTGTTATCTATTTCTGCCACAACTTTTCATGTTACCACTGTAGCCATTAAGGTCAACTCCACAGCAGAGCATGTAGTTGCTGATTTCTGCGCTTGTAAAATCCTCTTAAGAAATTTGGGGATTTGCTTTATTTTTAGGAGGAAAGAAAAGTATCTTTCCATTGGCACCAAATTCTGATTTGAGGAAAAAAAAAATGGCAAGAAATTGTTAGCACTTTGTATGGAGTGGAAAAAAAACAATCTTAAATTATTTTTTTTTAATATTTTTATTGTGTTTTCCACCAATACAAATCATATTCATGGTTTCAACAGCTTTTTGACATCTACAAATATTATTATCTTATAGTTTCTACAATATTTTACACATATCAACCAATAATTGTTATCCCTATCTATAATTATTACTAATTTATATACTTGTATATTTTACATATTTACATATCTACGCACCATTCTTTTAAGGTCTCTTCTGGTTAATCTTTACTTCTTATTTCTTATCTCTATTTTCTAACCATTCATACCATTTATGCCAAATTGAGTAATAATCGGAATCCTCCTTTCTTACATTTTGAAGGTATGCATGTCCATTTCCGCACATTCTATAATTTTTTGTAGGACTAAGTCCTCTGTTGGAGTAATAGGTCCTTTCCACATTTTTGTGAAAGCTATCCTGGCTGATGTTAGAATATATAAAATAATATATTTAATTCTTTTGAGGAATTGATCCAGAGGTGGGATACAACAGGGTTAACTATTGGTTTGGTGATTTACGAGGTTCAGTGATTTATGATGTGCTTCCCTGCAAGCTGTGAGTGCACCTGTAAATCGTCATCGGCACACTGCATGAAGAGAAGCAACCTTTGAAACAGCCCTCTTTTCCTGTTTTTTTAACTGCAGCTGTGCCTCATTCGGCAGCTGAAGTTGAAAAATCAGGAAATAAAGGTCAGGTAAGAGCCCGGGTGGGCAAAAACATCAGCAGACATAGAACATAGAGCTACCAGTTCTACAGAGGTGGACAGAACCTGTAGAAACCCACCCCTGTATGATCTCTAATTATTCCCAATAGGAAGAGTTCTGTTTAGGTTCAATTTGATATCCTGTAATTCCCTGCATCCGATCTTTAATTTTGGTCCAATAAGTCCTGGTCTCGGGGCATAACCACCACGTGTGGTAGAAGGTACCATCAGCTTGTTGGCATTCCCAACATTTGGGATTAGTATTTGGGTATATTTTGGCCAGTTTTGCAAGGGCTAAGTGCCACCAATAAAACATTTCATATAGATTTTTCCTTTATATACCGAGGCTGTTGTTAATTTATAATTTGTGGTCCATCATTATTCCCATTCTTCTAAGTCTATGTTATATCCAAAGTTCCACACCCATGCTATCATGTTACTCTTCACAATTTCTTCTTCCATTTTAAAGTCCAACAAGTATCTATATGCTTTGGACATAAATTTTTGTTCTGGTCCAATTAAAATTTTATCTAGTTGATTTTGCCCCTTATAAAATCTGAATTCTTCTAAATTTTTTTTATATCTATTTTGAATTTGTAGGTATGGCCACCAATCAGTTGTAATTCCCTGTTCTTTGAGATCTTGATTTGATTTTAATTTCCCTTGGGTGTCTAATATTTCATTGTAGTTTATAATTTTATCTAAATCTAATCTATTCGAGTGTATCATAGCCTCCATAGTTGACAACCAATGTGGTATCTTCATATAGTGTTTTTTTATCCTTCTCCATATTTGGATAAGTGAATCTTTTATTTGGTGTCGATTGAAATAGGTACGTGCTTTACCTTTTTTCTCCCACAAGAAT
The DNA here is from genome assembly GCA_004320025.1 of Laticauda laticaudata. NCBI lineage: Eukaryota > Metazoa > Chordata > Lepidosauria > Squamata > Elapidae > Laticauda > Laticauda laticaudata. Next base: position 14,663 of record BHFT01035977.1, on the reverse strand, counting down.
GCATGGCAACCTATCTGGAGGTCATGACCTTCTAATGTTAATACTCTTTTGTCTTTCTAAATTAAAAATTTATAAGATTCAAAAGAGACATTCTTGCTCTTCTAAATTTAAAACTATATTACAGAGCAATTTTTTGGTGTTTTGTCATGATTAAGAGATGGGCTTTGGCTTGAAGAATCTACCCAGTTTAGGGGTTGGTGCCTAGGGAGATTTAATAGAATTTATTTTCTAAAGTGTGGAAATTCCACTGTCACCCTCCCTTCATTGCTATCCAATGGGATCATTTTACACACTCCCTGTATGAATTCCTTCTCAAAATATGTTGTGTAGGAGGCAGCTGGGGCTAGAAGGCAGGGCAGGGCTCCAGTTGCTCCCTCCCTCCATTGCCAGAGGGAAGAAATTTACCTCATGAGTATGGCTGGCCCAAATAGCATCCCTGTTTAGACATCCAGACTGTAGTCCAACAACCCAACTTTATTTCAGTACATGGACTGAAGCTGAGTAATTAGTCAGCAAACATTCTATGGATCCTTCCTCTATATAAGATCTCATATTATGAAATAAGAGCATGAAGCTTCTTATTATAACCATGAAACATGTGGCTTTGGTAATACCATTGAGCTTCTGCAGAGTCTTTCTTCCCATGCTGTACACATATTCCATGTACAGAGATGATCCTTGCAGCCTCAAAGATAATAAAGAGGTCTGATGAAGTCACAGGGTAAATCAAATTTACCCAGGGGTGGGATTCTACCAGTTCGGGCTAGTTCTATAGAACCGGTTGTTATGCTTCTGTGCAGTTCGGAGAACTGGCAAATCTTGCCCCTGGCTGGCCCAGCCCCTCTCCACCTGCCCCTCCCCTTCCCGCCCAGTCAGTCCTTATTGCGCATGCATGACATCATGTGTATGCTCGACATCGCTGACTGCATTCTCCCCACCCAGTCACTCCTTAAGGTATTTCTTTTTTCTCCCCACCTAATGATCAGTTGTTCTGATGATCAGCTGTGCCAGGATCCCCCTCGTTGTCTTACTGCTTTGCCGAGGCGGCTTCCCTGAGGCCCAGGAGGCAAAAAGGGGCATGGAGGTGGGAGAGCTGCACCCCCCCGCTCCATTTTTTGCCTTCCTGGGCTCCAGGGAAGCTTCCTGGGGAAAAACACCCCCCCAGGAGGCTTCCTTAAGGCCCAGGAGGCAAAAAATGGGTGTGTGTGCAAAACAAGAAGAAGCCATGCCCACTCAGTCACCTAACCACGCCGACCTAGCTATGCCCACAAACCAGTTGTTAAAAAAATTGAATCCCATCTCTGAATTGAACATAATTGAATATAAGATATACCCAAGATATCTATAGGAAAAGGTAGTTAGGCCTGATGCAATTAGAAGTAGAGTGATCACATTAACCCCTTTCATGTTGGATTTATTCTGTTGCTATACTAGAAGAATTTAAGCAAAGAACACTGGGTTCAGAAATGCAAAAAAGGAGTCTACAGTGATTAGTCTGGTGATTGCTTTTCTTATGGGCAATGGGATTAATTTTTAGATTCTTTAGGAGAAGGAATCATTTGAATTTCCTTAAATTTTGGCAAGAGGGGGAGATGAGAACTGTGTTTCTTTCTCTTTTTCTCTCTCTTCTTCTCTCCAAAAGCAGAAAAAAAGAGGAACATGCAGAGAACTTGGAGGAAAAGCATGGGTACTGCAAGCTATAAACAATAATTATTTAGGAGAGGCAGAGCCTGTTGGATCCACAGTTTTTGTATAAAGGGCCAAGCTGTTTAAAGCTGGAACTTTACAAGGCTGAGTGGCTCATATGGAATAGCTCCAAAGTAGATGACCCAGACATCATCCAAAAATCTCTTTCTGAAAGCAGCAAAAGGGGACAATGTTTATGATGAGAAATAAAATTATCTGAAAACCAAGACAACATATAAATATCCCAAATTAATTGTGTCAGTGATAAGTCAAGCCTGCAGATGTTTACACCAAAACAAAGCATGCAGAGTAGAGAGTGAGCAAAGAAAGACCTTCCACTACACACAGTCTAGCGAGATGGCTCAAAGAACCCATGGCCAGCCGTTAAGTCACACAGCATGAAAAGTCACGTGAGACAAAGACGGCAAGGACATCCCAGTACCTGGCACTGCACTGGCTGAGCTGTCCATTATTACATCATCCAGCATTAGATCTAGAAGAACGAAAGGTCATTAAATCACCTGAGTGGACAGGAGGCAAACCCTTCATCCCACTTCTAGCATTCACCACTATTATGGCAATGCAAACCAAGACCCCAATGACTAAGGCACTTCCTATGAGATATTCTAATAGAGGTTAGAAGGAATTATTGTGCAAACACTGGGACACAATTTCACCCCAAGGAAACAGCAAGAATTTTTTTCCACTGTTCTATGACCCACCAGAGCTTATAAACTGAACATATTATGGACTATACTTTATATGGAGTTTCAGTTTGCCTCTTTCAGTCTGTGCCAACTCTTCTGGAAGATGCAATCTTTCTCAGGAGGCCTATACTATACCACCTCAGGATGCATCCTTCTCTTTTTCCATTCCTGCCCCCACATCATTGCAACCTTATTACTACTGGTTACTTTGCTACTCAGATTAAAATCTTCAAGATAGCTTTTGTGAGTGTGTATGAATTAACCATATTCTTATTTTTAAAGACTAAAAATAGGGCTTTAGAAATTATTTAGAGTAATGCAACTTGAAGATTTTTTTTCTTTTCTGAAGCAGATATTCCCTCTTTCTACCAGTTAGCAGAATGCAAATTCTTATCCAGTTCCTGAATCTATATTGAACTTACTGGAAAATTATACATCAGTATACATAATTTTTCCAAATTCTGTGAAGCACTTTACAACTCAAGTGAGAGAGAAAGCAAGAGAGATCTGTGCAAAAATCCATGTATTAGGAAAAGGTGAGCATTTAAAACCACTATATTAAAGATAATTATTTCCAAATATTTTGTACATTAAGATATGTACAAAAATGCATGTGAAACTTTTACATATGCAAATTTTATGCACTCTTCATTGCAAACAAATTCAGAAAAGAGACCAGATAAAGTTACAGATGGAAAAATAGGATTATGTACATAAACAAACTTGACAATTTGTCTACTTTGAGTGATACTTGGCGATGGTATATCTTTTTAATTGGGTGTTCATATGAGGTGCTTTCATTCCAATAATAGAAGCTGTGGAAACACAGAATACCTTTATCTTTGCATGATTTCTGCATTATAAGCCTTGGAATTAATAATACGTGGCATAGGGACAAAAATAATTTTCTCCGCTGTGAGATAATGGTAAGCAACTTCTGTTAAGGGAAAAAATCTTTCACAAACTAATAGAATTTTTTAGGAATCTGTAAATCAGAGAAGGTTTATATAAATAGGAGCAGCATTGTATTTGGTAGATATGGAAGTTCCCTACAGAATTACTGGCTAGATTCTCAAAAGACATTACATTAGAGTAAACCATGTGTGGCCCTTAAGTTCTCTCAGAGCCTTCTCTGATCAAGACCGTTGAAAACGTCCCATATAGAAGTGGGCAGCACATGAAAAAGATGAGTAAACTATATAGTATAATATGTATGTCACAGCTAATCTAAACTGAAATATCCCCATGTGACAGATATGTGTGCGATGTGAGCTTGGCAAATTTGGAAACTTTGGCACCTGTAAAAGGTTATGTGGCCCTCTTGATAACAGATAATCAGACTTGGAAGGGACCTTATAGGTCATCTAGTTCAACCCCCCGCCCAAGCAGGAGACCCTACACAATTTCTGACAAATGGCAGTCCAATCTCTTCTTGAACTTCTCAAATGATGCCGCTCCCACAATTTCCGAGGGCAAGTTGTTCCATTGGTCGATTGTTCTCACTGTCAGAACGTTTCTCCTTATTTCCAGGTTAAATCTCTCCTTGTTCAGTTTCCATCCATTATTCCTTTAGAAAATAGCTTGACCTCTTCCTCTCTGTGGCAGCCCCTCAAATATTGGAAGACTGCTATCATGTCTCCCCTTGATCCTTCTCTTCATTAGACAAGCCATGCCCAGTTCCTGTAACCATTCTTTATATGTTTTAGTCCCCAGTCCCCTAATCATCCTGGTTGCTCTTCTCTGTACTTTTTCTAGAGTCTCAACATATTTTTTATAGTGTGGTGACCAAAATTGGATGCAGTACTCTAGGTGTGGTCTTACTAAAGCTTCATAGAGTGGTATTAGTACCTCACTTGATCTCGATTGTAACCCTCTGTTAATGCAATTTAGGATTGCATTAGCTTTTTTGGCTGTTGCTGCACACTGATGGCTCACATTTAACTGGTTGTTTACTAAGACTCCAAGATCCCTCTCACAGTTACTGCTATCGAGCCTGGTTTCATCCAGTCTATATGTGTACTTTTTTTTTTCTTGCCTAAGTGTGGGACTTTACTTTTCTCTACATTGAATTTCAAGTATTAAATGGTGGTCATCCTTAGAGTAAGTGTCTATTTTGCTGTTTATAAAAGGAGTCTATGACTTTATTAAGAAAGAAGAAAATATTGTCCCAGGTGATTACTTGCCTCACTTTTCTGTATGATGTTAAAATGTAAGGTATTTTACCATTCTGTTTATTTTGCAAAATGCCATTAGATTGTGAAAGTTTTCTTAAAATGAATTATTCTTCTTGATGTGAAATTAATTTTCAAAAAAAAATTGTTAATGGATAATGAAAAACCATATTATTCAAAAAGCTTTCAATGAGGCCGTGTTGGGGGAAAAGCAATTATATGTTCACCACATTTGTTATAGCTTTTGATAATGAGGCTCATTAGTGGGAATCATAATTGTAAGGTTTACAAATGGAGATTGTAGTTTTGTTACAGTTTTACTAAATTCCTTTATTGATTAAATTGGACTATGTAATATTGATTCTGTTCACACATAAGACTATGTGAACAGTAAACCAAGATTTTTCAAAAACTATGATTTCTTAACCTATAATGACCTAGTTGCACACAGCATATCACTCATAATAAGTGGGTTAGCAAATCATGTTGAGGCAAAAGGTAACAAACCATGTTATGAAGCATTATTTATTCTTCCAATTTAGCTTATCAAGAATTTATTTACAATAATATGTGGTTAGATCATTTTATGTCCTGTATTATTAAGTCTATAAGTAGAACTATTGTTAAATATTACTGACAAGATGAGACTGCAGATATTATTACAGTATTATAAAAATAAGAACCGTCAATAATTCTCTCAGTAATGGAATAATCATTCTTAAATCTGTAATTCATTTGTCTGCCTTAGCTCTAGTCGCCTTTTTTAGTATGGGCTAACACCCTAGTGGTAATTATTATGATTTATAAAAGTTATTTCTGGACTGCTTGTATTTTTGTCCTTAGATACTTCCATGTAATTCCTGAAACTTTAATTCTGGGTTTTCAGGGGAGCAGCAAGGTTATGCCACTGATGCAATATCAGATGACTGGAAACATTACATTTGGTATATTTCTGCCTTCTGAGGAACAAGAGCATGGTTGGAGGCCTGAGCTGTAGGCAGACCAAAGCAATTTAGAGAAAGGTTACACAATAAGCAATTAACAGGAAAATGACTTTTCTGGCAGAAAAAAAAGGCAGGCAAGGCAAGGCAGTATTTCTCAGCCAGGGAAGCTTGAAGATGTGTTGACTTCAATTTCAACTCAAGAAGGCAACTAGAGCCACACATCTTTAAGTGGCTGAGACTGCACTGAGATAAGGGAAGCTAAGGTAAGATACATTGAACAGTGAGGCAATATATCCAATTTTAAATGAGGATTCACAGAGAAACTAAAGGCAGATTATAAAGGTGTAGAAAAAATAGGTCTTTAAAAATGCAGTACAAAATGGCATGCCAGATACAGTCTTTTTTATGCCAAAACCTGCCAGAGGAACAATCCTGTGGAATATTTCAAAAGTATTCAGAACTTTCATTCCTCACTGGATTTTTTTCCTCAGAAAGTTCAACAATTCTTAAAATGGCCCATTTTAAAAAAATAGCAAAAATTTGCATCTGGGAAAATAAAGTGATTGCTGGTAGAGTTGGATAACATAAGGAAGAAGTCTATATTTTCTTTATGCAAATAAGAGTTGGTGTATATTATGACCTTTACCACATTTGTATTGTAAATAGGTTAAGATGTGCAGAAATTATGAAAGCAGAAACCCAGTTGCAGGGTGTTTTTTTTTAATTTTTACTGACATGATATGTGATAAAGACAGTCTGCAACTACCTTCTTCACTTTTGCATAATACATGCATTCTAAACCCGAATCCCAAGGATTTTAGCAGAGGAAGTCAATGTATGGCTTTAATATGAAAGAAATTGATAACCCTTAGGTATGTACATTTCTTGATACATAGGTCAACATACTTGTGTCCTGTCAGTTGTGAAAAGATATCTGGAGCACCTCATAGCATCATAGTGTATAACAGATCTCTCTTCTTTTAAGACATGAAGTTTCATAAAACTCAACATAAGGAACCAGAGTGCTGGTGTGACTTAGCTTTGAACGCTCAGTCTGGAATCCTTATATATGAATAAAGAGAGTTAAAATTCAAGGTTTAGAAACAGCTTTATCATATGATAAAGAAGGATTAAATATGATTAATTTGTTTATGATCATATTAATTAGTATATGAAACAGGCAGATAGAAAGCAAAGCAAAGCAGAAATAGGAGGTTAAACAACTGTATTAAAACCAAAGAGAACTCCCATAGATATATTGATGCTCCTCTAAAAAGGATATAATAAAAGTAAAAATGAGAAAAAGTTTCAGAACATATCAAGATGACTGTAACATGAGACACCATGAAGGGACATATGGAATGTAACATGACAATAGACGCAGGAACAATAGAAAACATGCAAAAGGAAGTTCCTCTGACCTGTGACCTCTGACCTGATCATTACCTCCTGCTTTTCCAATTAAATAAAAACTGAAGTAAGAAAGACAACATGTGAAGTTTCTCAGATTTCACGTAAGTCTAATGCGGTCATCAAAAGTTCTATGCTTTATTCTACAATAAATAGTTTACCAAGTTTGAGTTTCAGTAGATTTACTCCAATTGGTTAATTTCATTTGGTTAATTTCTCATTTTGACATTTTTTAAAAAGAAAAAGAATCTGTATTTCTCAAGTAAATGTATTATATTTCCAAGCAATTCTAATACAAAATGGCTTTTTTATTACATCCTTGAAAATTCTATATTTTGTCAGTCCATATGGAAATTAGCAAAAGTTTTTAGCAAAAGTTATTTCATTTTGACATTACAAGGATGTAATAAACCAAATAGTGAAAGTAAATATCAGCAACAATGCAGAATGCACCTAAGATAATTGGCCCATTCTGGAACTGTTGGTCTTTGCATTCGACACTATTTGGATAAAGCTATGCTTTTATGCAATGGAAAAATTATATTTAAATCACTATAGTGCGTTTTAAACTGCCCAGCATATAAAATAATTGCAAATCATGCAGCCATTGATGTATTTCTATGGATTTTTGCTTAGCCTTTACCAGAGCTATAGTCTTCATGCAAATTTTGTAGCTGGACATGCTTGTGAGGGGAATCTAGCTTTCAAATGCTAGGCAGGGAATAGGGGAGACTGTCAAAGGTCAAGCAGGACTCAGAAAGATGAGGAAAGACTACCGACCAGCCATCTGTTTCTCCTTACTCCTTCTCTTTTTCTCCAGGCGTTTGAGCCTCTTCTCTTCCCGTCTCTTGGCTTCTTCTTCTTCCTGATGCTGACGACATTTATGGAAATTCTCCACCACGACCCCAACAAACATATTGAGCACAAAGAAGGCAACAATCAGCAGGAAGGAGATAAAGTAGAGGAGCATCCAAGGGTTATAGTTCATGACTGGCTATAAAATAAAGGGAGAAGCCATTACATGCTATCTTGAACTAGGCTGCCTATAGTTAGACTTAAGCGTAGCACACAAAATTATCTGGTACAATGTCCTACCAGTCAATGACTACTTCAGCTTCAACCACAACAATACAAGAGCACACAACAGATACAAACTCAATATAAACTGCTTAAAACTTGATTGCAGAAAGTATGACTTCAGCAACAGAGTGGTCAATGCCTGGAATGCACTACCTGGCTTTGTTGTTACATCCTCTAACCCCCACTACTTTAACTTCAAACTAACCACTATTGACCTTACCCCATTCCTAAGAGGTCTGTAAGGGACGTGCATAAGTGCACCATCGTGCCTCCCATCCCTGTCCTATTGTCCCCATTTATTCATACCTATTTCCTGTATTCTTACTCATGTTTATTACTTTTATCTATTATCTTGTAAGTGATTGACAAATCAAATAAATAAATAAATAGGATTAGAATTTTACACTGTCCATTATAAATTTAGGAACTCCAAATATTTGTGTTTCACATAATTTTTTTTTTAAAAATAATCTCTAAAACAAGCACGCCTATTTCTTGGGCTTCTGATAATGTGATACAAAAACACCTACCTGCTGATCTACCCCTACAGCATCCAATCCATCGTACATGATGTCCACCCACCCATCTTTAGACGCCAGAACAAATAAAGACATTAAAGCCTAGAAAAACAAAAGGAAACAAAACATGTTAGCTAAGAGGAAAAACAATATAATATGTATTGCATTCTACCTGCCTCTTGACTCACGTTTGAATTTGTACTTTTTTTTTCAACCTAGTTGATAATAATAAGCCAAAGCTTCTTGCCAGGAAAAGGATATCAAGTACTGATCTCACATGGAGGGTTATTCCAACAAACAGGAACAGCCTTACCTCTAACCTTCACCTATTTTTACTTAACACTTTTTATACTGCTCAAATATGATTTCCTGGGATAACAGTAAATACATTTATTTAGAAGATTTATCTAGTCATCCAGTCTCTCTCAGTGGCTCTGGGTGGCTTACAAAGAATAAAAACCCAATATAAAAGAATAAAAAAATTCCCCATCCCCCTGGTGACAACACACAATCAAACATGCCAGTTGATAGGCTCCATCCCACTCTGAGTTCCTTAGGCAATTGGCAAAACCAGGTCTTCAGGGCCTTATGAAAGTATGTCAAAGTGGGGGGGCAGTCTAATCTCTGCAGGGATGATATTTCAAAGGGACGGAGCTACCAAAGAGAATTCCCTTCTTTTGGATCCTGCCAGTTGTACCTCCTTAGGAGATTGGACCTGCACCATTCCTTGCCTTCACACTCTAGTGGGTTGGGTGGAATTAACCAGGAAGAGATGGTCCCTTAGATAACCTGGTCCCAAGCCATGAAGGGCTTTAAAGGTAACAACCAACTTCTTGAATTGCACCCAGAAGCAAACCGGCAGCCAATTGTAACTCCCACAGGAGAGGTGACACATGTGCATACCTGAGCCTGCACAAAACCAAGTGGGTCACTGCATTTTGAATCAATTGGAGCTTCTGGATACTTTTCAAGAACAGCCCCATGTAGAACCCACTGCAATAGTCAAGATGGGACTGAGGTAGTAGATATGTGGGGTTCATGGTTTCAGTCTTCTGAGACAAACTTTTCTTCATGAAAGATATGAGTTTGATTACAGTATTGTACAGCCATTAAATGTCCAAAGAAAGAGTGTGGGCTAGTCTCAATTGCGATAGGAATGTATACTAACTGAGGATCTTTAAATGTAGACAGTCTGACTAAGAAGTGCTGTAGATGATTTGTTATGGTGGCTGCAACATATACAAGGCTATTTCACATCTGCTTTGAATCAAAGCAAATAAGGGAGCACTGCAGCAGATCACTGTTTCATCAGTACCTGGCCAAGATTATCAAAATTATACTTATGCCGGATCCATTTATAGTTGGCTTCTGCACAGTCTGACTTGTTGGTAATGTTCCTTGTGTCTTCGCCTTGGCAGACAAAAAACTTCCCCTTGAACAGCTGTGAAAAAGGAGAGAATACTCAGTCATTGAAATAATATGGGGAGGTCTTTTTCTGTAGTCTTCCACAGTGCACCATTTGCAAATGTCTGGTTTTAAGGTTCTTCCTACAGAGAGGCCCATCTGCATCTCACTTGAGCTTTTGGCACTAGCCCCAAAGCTTTTAGCCATCCAATTTTATGGAAGGAATACTGTAGTATTACTGTTTTTAAGCTGCTGCTATTCTTGATTTATCCAGGTTTTGCTGTATAATTATGGCATTATACATTTTATTCTTTGCTGGTTTTCAAAAACATAATGATTTAGAGTGAGCCCATCCTATTTCACTAAAAGGTAGCATTAAAATACTTACAGTAAATGAACAAAGTAAATTTTTCATTAAAGAGATCATGGCCGAACCTTTCCAGACTTGGAATCCTCTTGATAATGATAGAAACTTAGCTCTTGTACAATCTGCAGGGCTATACAAAACAAGGTGTAGAATGCTCTTGTAGGGTGGGGGATTGAAATATGGGAAATATATTTGAAAACCAGGCATTATCTGAATACTCCAGTCAATGCAACTTCTGGTATGCTGTAAAGTTTTTCAAGAATATTATCCCTTTGCCAATTGACATTCTGTTAAATAATCATTTGAAGGCGAAACAATGCTAGGATACATGTACTTTCATCCTATTTATTACAAGTATTTATCCCATATCTTGCCCAGGAATTACCCTCTATGCTAATTTATGTTCCAGGTGAAATTTGCAGTTCAGCCTTAATGGATACTTTAACACAAATAAACATAAAGACAATCCATAGTTGGCTAGAGGCAGTGGGTAAGATGGTTCTTAAAAGACTTGGGCATCCCTCCCCTCTTTTAATGATTATATTTTTTCCAGAGGTCATCTGTCTACCCTGGGAGCTGCCAAGCAGGACATGAGGGCAGTTTTCTGCCCTTGCCTCTTAGCAATTGGTATTGCCTTAAAAACTGATGCTAAAATATAGCTCTCATGATCAGTAGCAGCTAAAAAGCTTATTATCTCTTCTTTGGTCTGTAAGAATGGTAGAAACTGTATGTCAATGGCCTTATTAGTCTAGCTGTGAAGGCCATGAGGGAAATAATAAGAGACTAGGTTTACAATAGATGGTGGTGTAGACATTCTTCAGGGAGAAGCATTTATCTCTCACCTTGAAAGAGGCAATGGTGTGCCTCCTTCTTAAGAAACTATCATCTGACCTAGCTATTTTATCCAACTATTCCCTGCCTCTAACTTTATATTTTTAGACAGTACACTATAGGAAAGGTTTTGAAAGGTGATCAGCATAAGGTTATACTGTAGATTATTAATACTTTGTTAATTAGGATTTATGCCCAACTGGGATGGAAATCAGAGTGTTTGTCCTGTTGGATGACCTTCAGCAGGACTGGGATGGACAGTGTGGCTGGATCTTTTCTGAATCCCTTGGTAGCTTTAAATCATTACCTTCAAATATGCTCTCCTTCTGGACCAAGTGAGAGGACTAGGAGTGGAATACACTGTGTTGAAGTAGTTCCCCCCTTTTCCCGAAAAGAAAAAATCATCTGGGATTGGATCATCTCTACCCTGTTGGACTTCCAACAAGGAAATCATTAGGGATGATGGAGATCTTAGATGGCACTTTTAGTGAATGTTTTTGTGAGATTACAATAGTTTTAATCTTGTTGTTGCTCAGTGTAAACTGCTTGAAAACAAAGGGAACCGAGTGGCATAGAAATGATAGTAAATGAATATAACAGATAAATTATATATTCAAGGTCATCCCTTGAGGGATTTTATTTCAACTATTGTTGGAAAAATCCTGGAATTTACTTTTTTTTAAAGTGAAAATATTTACATTTTGCCTATCCTTAGATTTATGGTGTATTACAAAGTACTTAATTAAACCCTCAAGACAGCCACAATGTATGTCCTTTAAAAAATGTAGACATTAATTCACGAAGAACTGCAAGGAGATCAAAGTAGAAATTAAATTCATGAGTTCAGCGATCAAAACCTGTTCAGACAAATAGAACTGAAGACTCATTTTTCTCTCAAAATTTCAGCAAGGGGAAAAAATTGATGCGCCATTTCCAAAAGGAGACACCAAAGCCTCAACCATAATATTGATGAAGCTATGATTTTTTCTGACTGCTACCAGGACTGAAGCTAAGGAAGGTAAGCTAGCTGAACAACAGTCATGTATAAAGAGAGTGGCTTCCTTTTTTAACTGGAGATTAATCCTGCTTAAATAAACATGATGTATTAGCTGCTAGGTTAAATAAGAGATAAGAATGCACATCTGAAAAAGTGACACAGGAGAGAGCTTAGAAAAGTGCTTCTTCTCCTACTTGAGCATAGACCTCAGCTGAAATTCTTCATACAGAGAGCAGACAAAGCACCGGCATCACTTTGTGTTGAATCAAGTCAAACAACCCTTAAGTCTTGACTTCAACCATGTCAGATGTGATTATCGGCTAGGAGAAAACTATAAAAATCCTAGAGGATAAATTTTGTCACATATTCAGTTGCAAACATGAAGTGGCAGACCATGACAGCTATTATGATAGATGGAACAGAGTGACCTGTATTAGCCTAAGCTGAGATGCCTTCACTTTTTTTATTGAGTGACAGTGGGTCCTAGCATGGTCATGCTTTGTTTCCTGTGGCAAGGGACTATTCTCACCAGCTTTTAAAATATCACCTCTTTATCTGAACTCTAGAATAAATGTCAAACTTGTGAGCAGTCCAAATAATAGGGATCAGCACATACTGACAGATCTCCCATAAGATGGCATTTTGTTTTATTTTACCTAGGAAAACGAACTGGGTGGTAGCAGCATAGAAAGCACCAACAGTGGGTGAGTTCCCTTAGCTTAATCATAGTTGGACACTAATTTTACTTTCTTAACTAAACTCCTTCAAACCAAACCAAACTAACTAGATTCTTATCACAGTGTCTATGACACTAATTTGCTGTTGTTTAGTCTACAGCAGAGGTCTTCAAATTTGGCAACTTTAAGATTTATGGACTTCAACTCCCAGAATTCTCCAGTCAGCTATGTTAGCTGCAGAATTCTGGGAGTTGAAGTCCACAAGTCTTAAAGTTGCCAAGTTTGGGGACCCCCGGTCTACAGCAATGGAATATAAGACAGAACCCAAGAATCAACATATTTAGAAAGAGTTCCAAGCAAGGAATAGAATGTTCAATAGACAATTCTTATGTTTGGGAAGTGGGACTGATTGATTGACTGATTACATGCTATCAAGATTGTACAACTCTTCAAGATCACATCAGTAGACTTTCTCCAGAATGATCTGTCCCTATCCTGGTCTTTCTGGTTTCCTAATGGTAGACCCATTGCCACTTTAATAGAGTTCCTCCTTCTTGCTGATGATCATTATTCCACCTTCTACCATTGTGAAATTCTCAAGGGATTTTAATCTTTACATAATGTGTCCAAAATATGATAACTTGTCCCTTGTTTGAGAACACTAGAATGACATATTCAACCATTTGTTTGTTATTTCCACAGTCTTGTCCAACATCAGAGTTCAAAATCATTAATATTGTTTCTATCTTGCTTTTTCAAAGTCCAATTTTTGCTTTCACAGTATATCATCAGGAAACCACTAGAAGACTTGAAGGACCAGGCTCGGGATCAATGTTCCTGTAGAAAATCTATCAGATCACTAAAAGTTGACACTAATTCAGTCAAATCACCATGTATATTATCAATTTTAAGATTGGTTGTTGTATGTTGTCATTAGTTTGATCTTGTGATTGAAATGTTCAATGCCAGCACACTTCAATCTGATAATGTCTAAAATGTCAATATGTATGGCAGAACATTTTATCTTTTACTATGCTGAATTATACCATCCTCATGCTTCTATGTTTCCATTATAATTCTGTCCTTGCAGCTCTTTTCGTGTGTGCATTACATCAGCAATTAAATGTCCAGATGGCTTTAATCTGGCTGTGTCATAAACACCATTAGTACTTTAAAAGCTCCTCAAGTCTTCCTAAGTAACATGTTGGGTATCATCTGACCTGATGGGTGTATCATTTGGCACTATATTATCAATAACTTTATATGAACTATCTATGTATTTTCTTGGTAAAATATAGGACTGCTTTATCTTTTCCTGAACTGTTTGAAATAACACCTTTGCCATTGTTAAAGTGATCATTCAATACCTTCCCTACACAGGTGAGCTTTAACTGGTGAGCTGATGTGACCTTGATATCTTGAGTGATACCGTGACACATGACATGAATGCCAGCTGGGTGATCTTAAGCCAGTCACTGTCTCTCAGCTCTATTCACTTCACAGGGTTGTTGTTGTGTGGAAAAAAGAGGAGGAAAGTGTGTTGGATATGTTTGTCACCTTGAGCTAATTGGAATACAAACAAATAAAAAATCCTTGGTGTAATATTCCCTACAGTCTTTACTCATCCTGCCCAGGAGCTTCTGTCCTCACCAAGAGGCAGCATAGCAGGACTTGGGAAGGAAGAAATGGCATAAAAAATGGATAAATATAAGGCTTACAAATGCTGGATATGAGCTCTGGTTTAGTTGCAAGGATAAAACAGATGTAAAGGCCCTGTCACACTGGCCGACGGAGGCAAAACGTTTGTAAAAAGGACACAGCGGATGAGAAAAATGTTCCATCCGTTGTTATCCGCTCTCAAAAGTGCCCCG
>BHFT01035976.1:0-45510 GCA_004320025.1 Laticauda laticaudata | reverse complement strand
TGCTTCAATAGTCGATAGCCAGACTGGAATTTTCAAATAACATTGTCTTTTAATCTTCTCCCAATTTAACCACAGAGGCTCCCACATATAATGTCACAGTCCAACTGGTTCTTGTAGTCTCAACAATTTGCTTTTCAGCAGGACAGAAATCTAAGAGCCTCTCTTTCTTCCTGCTGCAATGATTCAGCTTTTTGGCTGAGCAGCTACTCCCTGCTCCATTAGCAGAAGCACTCTTCCATTTAAAATTGTACATTCAAATTATAAGAACAACTGCTTCCAAATCACTTACTTATGACAGTTAGATGGAAATGGTTGCCAATTTGTGTACCAGAGTTATTTTTATTTCCTATTGTTTGAGGAGGAACAAATGTCATAGGTAAACAAAGGTGAAGTGGAGATGGGAACTCAACAGTACTTAAAAGTCTAATATGATGAGAAAATATGGGAATGTGCAATCTTGATGATTGGTTCATATTGTTCAAGTGGCTGGTTGCTTGTACTATGATCCAGACTTAAATTTCATGCTAAAGTAGATTGTTAATTGCGTCTTATCAGTGACTAGCTGAGTATGATTATGAAACACAAAATACTACATAACTTTCATTGAAACGTGCAACCACAACTTCACATATCTCAGTGGAGTATTTATATCTTCCTTTGGATACACTTTGATCATGTGATCTTTTTGATCCAATAAGCAGCAGAAATTTCTTTCCAACTGATGGTCCCTGAGCTGGAACCTAGAAACTGATGATAAACTGCTTCTGTTGTCTGATGGCAGGATCAGGCTGGTTGTTTTGGACATTAGACCAATACGTCTAATAGTTTCTACTTGTTCACTACAATATTAACCCTAATATTAGAATTTCATTGGCAAGTTACTACCATATAAACAAATCTTAGCACCATGATATTACTATCCGGGTTTATATTTTTTGATTGGTTGGGATACAGAAAGAACAGGAAGAAAAACATTTTTAAAATTGAGCAAACATAAGAAGATCAGGCAAGGCAGAAAGTCAGCAAGGGAAAAGACAAGTTGGTCAAAAAAAAAAATAATTGCTTTCTCTGCTGTCTGTTCTAATGATATTCTCCTTCTCTCTCTACCTTCTTTTTGAGTTCTCATGTTATAATCCAAAAGTGAAAGTATCTCAAAGGAAGGAAGGAAGGCAAACTCTCCCTACTTTTTTTCTTCTTTTATCTTCCAATGCCTTTAATTCTGCACTTGCAGTCAAACATCAACATATTTATAGTTAACAATCATTCACAGAGTCTACTCACATTACACTTATCCTCTCATTTGTAATTTCCACAAACTGTCTGCAGTTTTAAGTAAAATGCAGTAATAAGTAAAAAAAAAAAACATAACTGTTCCCTTTGTCCATTTTAAACTTTGTTAAATCATGTCTTATTAAGAGATGATTTAACCTTTATGTTTTTAGTTTTGTAAATCCGAAAAAAGAAAGAAACTCACCAAGAGGAATCTTATCCTGACATAAATGAAAGTCCCTTAATCTGTAGAAACATTAATTCTAAAAGTTTTAGAATTGAGATTTGGCTAGGCTTATTGTCCATAAAAGCTACATCTTGTCTGTGAATTTAGATGGGATCCCACACATTTCAGCCACTCTGCTCACAAGCAAACTGCAAAACCTTCCACTATCCCAAATATTCTTTCTTTAAAACAAGCATCATGACTCCAATGAAAATTAAAAATTGGAATTGGGACACTTACCTCTATTTGCATTATGCTTTATTTTTTTCTATACTTTTCTACAGGTAATCCTGATGGGTTAATGTTATGAAAGGCTTCCACTGTGCTGGGGCTCAGCAACTTCTTGCAGTCTTTGAGCCAAGAAGGCCTCTGAGCCACAGCATGGCAAGCAATCCCTATGGCATGGCTTGATGCCCCACAAAACAGGGTGCAGAATGGTCAAAAGAGCAGAGATAAGGGGTAGATAGGTATGTGGGGAAGTTGAAATGGAGGCAGTACCAAGGCTTGGGGTTAGGGGAGTACTAAGCCTGCAATGGCTTGGGGTGGGTCCTCAGTTAATGACAGTGGAATTCAGTTAATGACAACAACAGGAAGTGCCAAGAATGCCATTGCTCAGTTATGTTGTCACATGATATTGCACTTTATAATCACATCACTTAGCAACAGAAATTCCGGTCCTAATTATGGCCATAAATCAATGACTTCCTGTACAGATCTTTTCCCTCTAATGACTACATGGTATTTTCTTCCCATAATAACCTACCTTTTATATCTAAATTTGGAATCAAGATTAAATATTCATGAAATTCTTTCATTCGACAAGTAGGATTTTATCTCCCAAAAGTCCCTCCTCACCAATGCATTCTTGGTAGCAATATTTTATAAAAGGCAGCACTGATATATTAGTAATAGATTCTGTCTTTTGGAGAACTTAAGGTGAAAGGATTTGTTATTTGTCCAGCCTAAATTGTTTGTTTGCTTGCTTATACTTGGATTTATACACCAGTCTAATCCAGGACGACTCAAAACCGACTATAAGACCTTCTCCAGTAAGGTGATTAATAAGAGTACCTGAAATGACAAAAAGAAAGGGCAAGGCAAACCAATGACTGACAATTGCAATACTGTTCTGACCCGGCTCCCAAACACAACAAACCCTCTGTAGTTAAATAAATGATTTCTTTATTAGGAGCCCCAGCAGCTCCAGCAAAAAGTCTCTCTGTCTCACAGCAGGCTAACAAGTCTGTCCAGCAGGGAGATAAATAGTTGTCTGCCATAGCTATTCATTTCCACCCCCTGCCTTTTATCCCCAGAGCTAGGGTGGGGCTTTGCTAGCAGCGATGGCTCTTCCGCCCCAAGGATCAGCCCATAGACTTCCACTGCTCTCCTCTCCTCTGCCTTTTGCGCATCTGCACATCAGGCACTGGACCCAGCTGTTCCTCCTCTTCCTCATCAGCCACCTCCAGACCTGGAGCCCGTTGACNTTGACTTCCATTTGACGGCTGACGGATGGCCCAGGCTCCACCTCTGACAGCTCCATTTCCTCTTCCCCCTTAGAGTTCTCAGGTTGCCTTGATGTTGGCCCTGACTCCCACGCCGCCTCCTCTTCTGATTTGGCTGCTGGAGGGGCCAGCAGCTGGCAGGCCACAACAAATATTTTTTGCACCAAAGGGATAAACCTACATGGACATATCTTGTAGGAGGGGGCCACTCTCTGCAAACTTTTTGGAATAGCCAGGTCTTAACAGTTTTCTGGAACAATACAACAGTGATTGGTCTCATTCGAGACAACAACGAATCCGCATACAGATGGGAGCTTGCACAACTTGCTTCATGGTGTGACCAGAACAATCTGGAACTGAACACACTCAAAACCATAGAAATGATGGTAGACTTTAGGAGAAACCCTCCCATATTACTACCTCTTACAATACGAGACAACACAGTATCAAAAGGAGAGACCTTCAAATTTCTAGGTTCTACTATATCACATGACCTAAAATGGACACCTAACATCAAAAACATCATCAAAAGAAGCACAACAAAGAATGTTCTTTCTGCGCCAACTCAGAAAGTCAAACTACCCAAGGAGCTCCTGATCCAGTTCTACAGAGGAATTATTGAGTCTGTCATCTGCACCTCTATAACTGTCTGGTTTGGTTCTGCACCCAACAAGACGAGACAACAGACTTCAGAGGATAAATTAGGAGCTGCGGAAAAAAAATTACAACCCAAAATATTACATCTTGCCTTCAATTGAGGACCTGTATATTGCATGAGTCAAAAAGAGGGCTGTGAAAATATTTACAGGCCTCCTCACATCCCGGACATAAACTGTTTCTGTTCCATCCGGAAGAACGCATGAGACCGGGTTCCAAACAACAACTCTTTATTTCAAACCATTAGGGTAAGAAACGGAAATAGCCCAAGCCACGTCAGCCCTTTATATATGCGGCGAGCCCTGCCGGCTTGTGCCGAATGACAGTTATTTAATTCTTCCTGCCGTTTGGCGGCTTCCTGGATTGGTTCCTACGAACCAATCCGTAAGTGGCCTTTTCAGTCAGTCAGAATGAAGTACTTGAACCTACCAAGTTCCATACAGAACACCCCTTCCCTTTTAGTTCAGTCCAACATGGGTGACGTAGTCGGGCAGGTAGGTGGGGCTTTTCCTAGTTCTAAGTTGACCTGCGCGGCTCAGTCTTGTTTTGTTCTTCAAGCGGTTCAGACGGGATTGCTGCTTCTCACGACCTTCTCCATGGAACCTCCTGGAAGGGTGAGTCAGCCATGCTGCTCCCGCTGAGTTTGGCCGGGTTGGTTGAGCTGGCCTGGCTGCACCTTCCAGGAAGGCCTCACTTCGCTCTCCTGCTCCCGGACTTCTTTCTTGGGGTTCTAAACCGTGAGTGCTCTTTTTGTTTGGTTAGATTGTCGTTTTGGAGAGTTTTGTTGTCTTGTTATGGGAGTTCGTCTTTCCCTTTTTTATTTATTTGTACTTCCCCCCTTGGTTGTTTTTTTTGTCGGATTTTATTATTTTTGGTTTCTGCAGCGGTTTTTCTTTTGAGGTAGCGGGAACGAAGCTGGTCTATGTGCCGCTTCCATTCCCTCCCATCGTCTAGCGTTAGTCAGTAGGACGGGTCCTGTGAACTTGTGTGATGGTGGCTGGCAGCCATAGAGGGTCCCTGGTAAGGTTCTTGGCATAGACTAGGTCACCGATTCGAAGGTACGGTATTTTGCTGGAGGAGTCGGGGGGTTGTCCCCCATGTATAGGTGGGGTGTAACCTGTCCAGGTAGGACATAATTTCCTACCCATTAACAGTTCAGCGGCTTTTATTTGTAGTGCTACTAAGGGTAATATTTGCAAGTTAGGAGTCAGTTGAGTTTGTCCTGCACGTCCCTCTTGTCCATTCTCTTACCCTCCTTAGTATACCTAACCATGTGTTCGGTCCTGCATTCACAGCTGGATGGGCCGGTGCAGTTAAGGCGTGACGGATACCCTGGGCAGCCACGTATTGTTCGAAACTGCAAGGCGGTAACTGAGGCCCGTTGTCCGAAACCAGTACTCTGGTAGCCCTATGCGTCGCAAACAGTTTGTCGAGTTGTTTTCATGACAGCCTCGGTGGTTGTGGAAGCCATGAGGATGACTTCCAACCATTCGAATATGCATCGACCACAATCAAAAAGGTGTTCCCCTTTGTTGGCCCAGCAAAATCAATGTGCACCCTAGGCCATGGACCCCGGGGAGTTTTCCCAGTCCTGTATTGGTGCCTGTGGGGGGTAGGCCTCGCTTTACGACAGGCGTGGCTATGTTGCAAACCAGCGTTCAATGTCTTGTCCAGCCCTGGCCACCAGACATAACTCCTGCCAGGGTTTTCATCTTAATATGCCCGGGTGACCCTCATGCAACATGGCCTAGGATGGTTTCTGTAGGTGCTTGGGATTACCCCCTGTCACCCATAAGATGCACCCCTTTTCGATAGACAGCTTGGTCTGTTTGGTACGGAAGGTTTAAAAGTCTCAGCTTTTTTTTATTTTCCTCGGCCAGCCTTTGACCTACCCAGTTCAGTATTGCGCTGTCAAAGGGGTCTTTGGCTGTGGCTCCGTGACGTCGGCTGCAGTCAGTGGTAGCTCCGGGCAGGTCTCAAGTTGGAATGTGGAGGTAGTTGGAGCAGGGTCATCTTCTGTGACGGGCAATGGGGAACGGCTCAGGGCATCGCGTCGTAAGATGGCTTTGCCAGGTCTGTGGAGTAGCGTGTAGGAGTAGGCAGTGAGGAATTCCAGACCACCTCATCATTCTAGGAGACAGAATGTTCGGGGTTGGCTTGTTTCCCGCTAGGATTCCAAGCAGAGGCCTTGTGGCGGTTATGATAGAAAAAAGTTCTACCATAAAGGTACTCATGGAATTGTTTGACCCTGGCGACGATTGCCCGGGATTCGCGATCAAGTTGGCTGTAATTTCATTCCACCTTTGA
Organism: Laticauda laticaudata; assembly: GCA_004320025.1. Classification (NCBI taxonomy): domain Eukaryota; kingdom Metazoa; phylum Chordata; class Lepidosauria; order Squamata; family Elapidae; genus Laticauda; species Laticauda laticaudata. The sequence continues at coordinate 39,549 of BHFT01035976.1, read as the reverse complement.
AAGTGTCTTTGAGTAAAAGGGGACCGGTTGCCTCTCTGCCGTTCTGAAGCTGATGACTCAGGATGGCGCCAACCCAAAAGGTGAAGCATCGCAGGTGACCGTCAGAGGCAAGGTGTTTGCTAACTGGATAAGAATGGTGTATGACGTCCATAAGGTCTTAATACCTTGGAAGGCTCTCTGTTCCCAGTGCCGCCATGTCCAGTGGTTTTTTATCTAGCAGTCGATGTAGGGTGTTCTGCTATTGTCACCTTATGGGGTAGAAACACATTGTAAAAATTTATGAGGCCTAGGAAAGCCTGGAGATGGTTTTATTTTTTGGTCTGGGAGCGTCTTTGATAGCCTTCATCTTCTTTTCGGTTGGGTGAATGCCTTGCTCATCGATTAAATAGCCCAAAAATTCGACCCAGTTAGTGCCAGTTTCACACTTTTTCTTTCTTAACTTTAGGCCTGATTTTCTAAAGTGACTTAAGACTTCTTTTTAACCTGGTCTCTAACCTAGTGTTTTTTGCTGAGACCAGTACATCATTGAAGTATGGGACAACACCTTTGATTCCGTTTAGTAGGTGTTCTAGGAGGCTTTGGAAAATGCCTGGGCAATGCTAACGTGGAATTGGGAGGCTGTTACATTTGAATGCCCCTCTATACGTTACTATCGTTTGTGCCTCTGCTGTTATTGGATCAACAGGTAGCTGCTGATAAGCTTGTGCTAGGTCGAGTTTTGCGAATATTTTCCTCCCCCTGCAAGTGCAATAAATGTTGCACTACTGGCACTGGGTATGTGCTTTGGTTGGAGTGCGTGGTTCAGGGTTGCCTTCTGGTCCCACAGATGTGGCACTGACCCATCTGGCTTACGGTGTGTGATGATAGGGGTTTCCACTTGGCGTGGTCGGTTGGTTCTAAAACCCTTGCGTTATCAACTTATTCAGCTGTTCGTCAATTTTTAAGTTTAAGTGGGCAAATGGAACGCATCTGGCCTTTAAACGAATGGGGGCTATATTCGGGTCTAGGCTAAATGAATTGGGGTCCCCTGGTACTTGTCGAGAGTCCTGTCGAATACATCTTGGAAATTTGTGGAGTAGGTTCTCCTCCACACTTGGTAGTTGGCAATGTGGTTGATTCCCGGTCATCCCGATTCCCAGAGGCGCGGACACATTCGATTCCTAGCAGACTAGGGCGGTCATGGTCGACAATAGTCAGAGGCAAGACTTCAGCATGTTGTTTAAATTCAACTAAAAAATGTCCAAGGCCAACTACTGGGATTCGATTTCCCTGATAGTCTTTTAGCACAAGTTTTTGTTTCTTTAGTTCTTCTGCTTGATGTTCAGAATTAGGTGCCGATGGTATTCCAGGATACCATGCGATAGGAAACGACCCTGAGTCGACCTCAATCTCGCAGGGTCTCCCCTCGATGCTCACCTCTATCGAACCTTCTTTCTGCTTTTCGCCCTAGCATTATCGATGTGACTGTTTGATGCGTTTCTTCTCTGTCACTGGTTCTTTTATTGCGGTTCCATCGGTTGCGCTTGTCTGTCATTGTGTCTGGGGGGGTGCTGCCATGTCTTTTTGGACTATAGCTCTTTTTGTTTGCAGCAGACCCTTCGATTGTGCCCTTTTTATTACAACCCGGCATATGCGTCAAGTAACCTGCATTCAGACCGTGGGTGATTGCCTCTGCAGCCCACTGATTCTCCTCTTTTTCGCGCCTTTTTCTATCTGAATAGGAGTCTATGGACATCTTTCGTCGTCATCTTCAGTGTCACTCTGAGTTTCGACGTCCTCGTGGGTGGTTGTTGCTGTGGGCTGTTTCTTTACTCCTCTGCTTTCTTTTCCCTGGTTTGGATCGGCAGGTCTGGAACTGCGTTCATTTGCCGCATGGTGGCTGCTGATTTTTTTCGCTGCTTTGGGCGGCGGTTGGCCTCAGCAATGGCCTCGGCCACGGTTATGTTCGGCCTGTTGAGTAGTTTGCTCTGAAAGGTAGAGTCTTTCAGGCTGAGGACTTACGCGGTCTCGCATAGACTCGTCCTGTTTTGAAACTCACATGCTGCTCCAATGTGTCTCAAGGCTACCACAAAGTCTGCTATGGTTTCATCCTCCTTCTGGTCCCTTTTGTAAAATTCGTGCCTTTTGATTAGATTGGAGACCACCGGTGCGTAGTGTGTTTCGGATCATTCGGTTCAGGTCGGACCAGGTCATCTGCTTGACATCTCTGGGTTTCGCCAGCGCCTTCGCCATTTTGAATACGGCAGTCCGCAGTATGTAAGGAAGACAGCCTCTTCCTTTGATCTGAGATTTCTTCGCATCTCGTTGTTTTCTAAGAACATAAAGATATACGATTCCCAATCCTTTACATCTGGATTGAAAGGTGCGGGTGGCGTGTTGTTACCAGCCATCTCTTTTCGCTTGGTTCAGATCACCACGTGCTTCGGTCTCTGCTTCTACGACGATCCCACCCTCGTCACCAGTGTTCCGTCCGGAAAGAAGCGCATGAGACCGGGTTCCAAACAACATCTCTTTATTTCAAACCGCTAGGTAAAGAAACGTAACATAGTCCAAGCCGCAGCAGCCCTTTATATAGCGGCTAGCCTGCCAGCTTGTGGCCAACGACAGTTATTTAATTCTTCCCGCCTTTTGGCGGCTTCCCGGATTGGTTCCAAGTGAACCAATCCGTAAGTGGCCTTTTCGGTCAATCAGAATGAAGTATTTGGAACCTACCAAGTTCTATACAGAACAGTTTCAACTCCTTTCCTCAAAAGGATGTTATAGAGCACTGCACACAGAAGAATTAGACACAACGACAGTTTTTTCCCAAAAGCCATCACTCTGCTAAACAAATAATTCCCTCAACACTGTTCAACTATTTACAAAATCTGCATTACTATTAATCTTCTCATCTTATCACCCCTCCCCTCCCACTTGTGACTGTATGACTGTAACTTTGTTGCTTATATCCTTATTTTTTATATTGACTGTTTCCTAGTACGATTTGATTGCTTATTGTACCCTATGACTATCATTAAGTGATTCTTATGATTCTTGACTCCTGACGAATATATCTTTTCTTTTATGTACAGTGAGAACATGTGCACCAAGACAAATTCCTTGTGTGTCCAGTCACACTTGGCCAATAAATATTCTATTCTATTCTATTCAAGGAAGGATTCAGTCTAATTTGGGGAAAGTGGAAAGAATGCCATTTGGATTCTTTTCTTATCCTTTATTTAAGAATATGTCACCTGCAGAGATTCCAGAAAACAGCCTGCTCAAAAACATCCCCACTTCTTTAGATTGTTCACAGGGAACACGTGGGGATGTTTCCGAGAAGGCTATTGTTCTGTATGTAAATAGTTGGCTCCAAATAATACATTCTGATTGATTGTTTAAAACTAAAAGGGATTGGTTCAAAAGGAACCAATCCCTGAAGCCGCGGAAAGGCGGCAAACTCAAACAAATGTCATTGGCTACAAGCCGGCAGAGAAAAAGGTATAAAAGACTGGCGCGGCTTGAGCCAATGTTCCGTTTCTCAACTACTGCTATGAAATAAAGACTTTGTTGTTGGAACCCGGTCTGCCTCGCGTTTTTCCGGACAAAACAGCTATTCTCTGGGTTCTCTACAAGTGACATTCTCTTAAATAAAGAATGGGAAGAAAGTCCAGTCTTCCAGTTCTTTTGCATGGGCAAAACCCAATAGAGGTAGGTGGTTCTGATGATATTGAAGTCCCGAGCTTGTGGTTGTTGTCAACTTTCCCATAAAGCATTGGGGGTTAGACTTTTGCCCTTATCATCTCTCTACCTGGAATGACAGCAGCATTTCAAAAGCCCACAATATCGAGGAGTCTGATATGCTTACAATTACAAGCTTCTCTTTATTTAGCAGTTCAGTCTTTTTCCTATAAAGCAGAGGATAGAAGGGATTCAGCTGAAAATGAAATTTGCCAATGTCCTCCTTACCGTATGCAGTAATGTACCATTTGTCTCTCTGCTTTCAGATTCTTGAGGAAGCTCTGAAGATCTGCAATTACATTTTCACAATCATCTTTGTCATGGAATCAGTTTTCAAGCTCATTGCATTTGGGTTTCGTCGGTTCTTTCAAGATAGGTAATAATGATTCAGAATAACATTGCAAGGTGGTCTTTTTTTCCTTTCAACAAGTGACATTCCTAATGTTTCTAGTTATAGCTCTTTCTGTCTAAATATGTGGATGAAGATGCGTTATTGGGCCATTCTTAATGCTAATGTGCTAATTAACAGAAAAAATAATTAAATATATAAATGGTATCTTTTCTTGTGACAGTTAAAAAAAGAGAAAACCTTCTGGAAAAATAGGAACACCAACATAGTAATTTTCTGCCTTATTAATTGTACCTCAAAATATTTCTAAAGTGGATCCTCCTTGTATTGGGATCAGTCTTGATTTATATATTAGGAAGTTTAATTTTACCTATCTATTTACCCTGTTTGGCAAATAGATTTATTTCCCTATTTTTTATAAAGTCATTAGCAATTGAAGCACTAATCACTTAATTAAAAAATAGGAAAATAAATCAGCAAAACTCAGAAAAATGCCAGGTTTATTTCCTATTGAAACTAGCCGAGTTAGCTGTGATATATAGAAGTATCTCCAGCTCCTTATATGGATATTTCATATCTGCCAATTCAATTTAAATTATACAGAAATATCTAAGAACATGGATGCCTATTTTTCTTAATTTTTGCTTCCTTGTATGAAGAAGTAAGTGTATTTCTAAACTCTTTATGGTAAAATCATAGTTGTCCCTAAACTCATTTCTTACTGGTGGATTTTGCTCCACTATATCTATGCACCACATTTGCAGCAGCTGTAACTCTCTTACTACAAGTAGTCCTCAACTTGCAAACATTTGTTTAACAATGGTTTGAAGTTATAACATTGAAAAAGTGATGATTGATCCTTGCATCACAGTCTCCCAGTGGTGGTCCCTGGTCAAAATTTGGACACTTTGTAACTGGCACATATTTACAATGGTTACAGCATCCAGGGGTCATGTGATCACCATTTTCAGCCTTCCCAGGTGCTTCAAACAAGCAAAGTCATTGGGAAAAGCTAGATTTGGTTAACGACTGCATGAATCACTTAATGACTGCATTGATTTGCTTAACTACTCCAGTAAAAAAGTTATAAAATCAGGTGCAACTCACTTAATGATGACATTGAAGTTCCAATACCAATTGTAATCATAAGTCAAGGACTACCTATAGTGTGAACCAATCCTGTTTCCATCACACTGGTAACTTGGGTCATCACTGTAGCCATAATAAGCACCAGAAAAAAATGCTGGCTCCTCCCGTGTTGCTTACTATAGCTTGTACCTTTATTCCTTTATGTTTTTAAAATGAGAAGTTAGCATGCTGCAATGCAAAATACCAGCCTCAATCACAATCTTTATTTACAAAAAATGCATTTATCCTTGAGTCATTCTTTTCAAAGAAATGAAAGGAGACTACAGCTTGGCACGTCTACCTATTTAGTAAAATGTCAAAGGCAAACTGAGGTGACAGCTACTATATGGGGAGATCAGAGGGGACCGTGAAGAGCAAACTCAGGAAAGATGGTCATGTTTGCCATGGTAGCCATTTTGTGCTGCTAACCTGGTCTCACAATTCTAAATGTGACCATGTATGCCAAATGGAGATCTTGGATCTAATTTGCTCATGAGCATATAGAACAGTCAGCTGTTGGTGGCACTGTCATATCTCCCCAGATGTCATATCTCCCCAGATGCAGTCCCAAATAATGCATTTACTTATAGAGCAGTAGCAGCACAGTTTCTCTGTTATTTGTCATTATTTTAGTGAGCTGATTAAATTGTGAAGAACTCTCTCAGACACACATATATAGACACAAATAGTGAGTATATTGAATAAACTCAGATCATATAGAATTAATGTGATACTTCTCCATCAAGAGCATCGTTTTCTTCATTTGTACCTAAACCCCATCTTTGCCATATAACCTTGAAGATCTTCCTAACATACCTCCCACACACACAACAGCAATTAAACAAAGGGCAAATCCTTTTTAAAAAAGATTTTGGACAAACTAAATTCAGTTGAATAAAACATTTAGAGAAATGTAGCTTGAATAAAGCATTTAAAGGAAATGAAGTCAACATTATCTTTTTATATTTTTGTTGCCCTGCAGATTAATTCAGTTTTTTCTTCTCCGTTCCAGATAGCGGTGTATTCAAACTTGACTAAATTTGTATCCTAATAATACATCTTTTGTTTGATTTGTTTCATCTCAAAAACTGATAGAGTGTCAGTTCATGAATGCTTAAATGCCTGAAATGATTGGAATTCTTTGTCATATAACCCCCTCCTTTTCTAACAAATAGTTTAGCAAAAAAAAAAAGTACATTTGATTTTTGTCTCACCTTCAGATGGAATCAATTAGACCTAGCCATTGTCCTCCTGTCCATCATGGGGATCACACTGGAAGAGATTGAGGTGAATGCATCACTGCCCATCAACCCTACCATTATCCGCATTATGAGGGTCCTCAGGATTGCTCGAGGTCAGTTCCTCCCCCCATTGTTCCTGGGGCTCTGCACCCATAAATCTTTTGGCCAAATAGGAACTGATCATTTCTGGCATACCATGAGTCTTCCACATAGCATTTATACAGTTTGAGCATCCACTACAAAGCTAATGCTAACTTTGGCCTATTATTTTGCCTTATTAGTCAAGCTAATAGCTAAGCGTCATGGTGGTTCAGTGGTTAGAATGCAGTACTGCAGGCTAATTCTGTTGACTGCCAGCAGTTCGGCAGTTCAAGTCTCACCAGCTCAAGGTTGACTCAGCCTTCCATCCTTCCAAGGTCGGTAAATGAGGACTCAGATTGTTGGGGACAATATATGCTGCTGACTCTATAAACTGCTTAGAGAGGGCTGTAAAGCACTATGAAGTGATATATAAGTCTAAGTGTTACTGCTATTGCTAATAACTCCATAATAGCCAACCCATTGTCTGGTAATAAATACTTATTTTGCATGGTGTTAGTTTGGTCTCTCGCATCCCAGAACTGATTATGGTCTAGATGAATTAGTCACCCCTTTCCCCCATTTTATGCACAAAGTTAAACTGAGACAACCTGACCAACCCAAGATCACTGACCTATTCTTGGCTGAGCAGGGATTTGTAACTGGGTCTTTCCAATTCTAGACGAGCTTATCTCCTCAAAAACAGGTTTCTGTTACAGCTGTGAACACTTGATTGGGTGTCAGACATTACAAATTGTAATGGATTTTAGAAAGTAATCCCAACTACTCTGATTAATTTCTACCCCTGTATTCCAATGGTGTTATTTATTAATTATACACGGTGTTGTTTGCTCCAGGCAACAAAGTATTAAAGGAGTTTATTATGGAACAAGTGGAGCCCAGTGACATTAGGTGATAAAATCCTCAGCTTGGAAGATCACAAGCTCACTATTGCTGTGTCCTAGATTTGGAATCAAAGAGTACAAACAACTTTGATTTCTTCCTCAGTCTTGGTGCCATTTAAATCAGTGAGCATGTACTTGGCCTCTTAGCTCTTCAGATCAAAGATGAATTTTTAGAAACAGTAGATTAGATAAATTTCTGACCTTTGAAAACTGGTTTGTTTTGCTCAGTAGCTGCCGGGGGACAGAGCCCTCTTTGCATTCCTGTTATAATATTGGCATCACCTCAGTTAATGAGTGAAAGAACTGGAATTTCATTCTTGGGACCTCTGTGTAGGACATAGTTTTACACATTTTAAGAACCATATTCTGATAATAGGATACCACATTGAACAGCTTTCCTAGTGCAAAGCATGGCAATTGAAGTCCAACATACTCAAAGTTTTCTAGGCTGAAGAAGACTCCATAAAACATCGTCTTACACATTAACTTTTAGTGGATTCTTTGAGTAATTGTTGTGAATATTGAAATTTACATTTCCTTTCCATGCATCCTTATTATGGCAATGATATCACAAATCTTTTATTTTTCTGTAGTGTTAAAATTGCTGAAAATGGCTGTAGGGATGAGAGCTCTTCTGGATACAGTCATGCAAGCACTGCCTCAGGTAACCTTTCAGTCTAATCATCCAAACTTCAGTTAAGTTCCCTTCACTGTCTAATTATCTTAGGAATTTATATAATTCCGTACAAGATTCCTATATTTGTGTCTTGTTGAAAGTTAGAACTTTGTTGTGAATTGGCTGAAATCAATTGCTTTTCCCCAGAATTCTTCAGCTAGTATTCTTTTTCTAGTATGTTTTTTAGTGGTTTGCCTCCTAGTCAAGTTTTGTTGTCTATTTGCTAATCATCACAGATTTGCTTGCCCCTAACCAGTTGGGGATTTGGCCTTTTCAAGAAAATTGCATCAAATATAAGTATTCATTTGTGAAGGAGGAGTAGCAGAACCTTGGGGGTGGAGTTCACAGAGGTATCAGCTTCGAATCCCTATGTAGTTAAATCTGCTTGTGGCTACATAGGGATTCTGGACTGATCCCTCTTTTAATTCCCACCCACCCACCCAGGTAATGCCATTTCTTCTCCTACAATTTATCCTCCTACATACATGCCCCAAAGTAAATCAGTAACCTAGGGAGTTAGGATTGTGCCAATTCAGAAACCATCTATCTGCTTAAAATCAGTTAAGAAAAAGTAAGAAGCAACTTGCATTAATGAAATAGAGGAGAAAGGATGGAGGAGGAAAATTACATTACATTTGTCCATTCATGAGCAAAAGGCATTGTATGTAGGTTAGTGTCAACTCAAGAGAGAACCTTGCTTTCCCATGAAAATATTCCAATATCTAAAGCTAATTAGTTGAGGTCTCATGACAACAGTTGCTGTATTTTTGAATGTAATTCACACAAATTTAATGGTGTGAAATTAAGCCTGTTTTGAAATTTAAAAACTCTAATAGAAATGAAAGTCTAAAAATGTAAGCACTCAGCTGCTTTTTCTTTTCCTGATTTTTTTCCCTGATCTTCAGAGCAAAGATCAATTGCACAGCTCAGAAATGCTAATTTTCCAGACCCTGAACAAGTTTCTTCATCCTGGTTCCCTTCAGATGTATTAATTCTCATAATTCCCAGGCAGTGTGGCCATGTGGTATCATAGTCCAATGCATCTGAAAAGCACCAGGTGTAGAAGACAAGATTTCTTGTTAGTGCTATATAATGGGCCAGGTGGGTAATCTGATATTGTGTTTATGCACCATATACACAACATCCCAAAGCTACAACTTTTGATGGAGCAGAAACATATGCTCAGTTTTAAACTTTCAAACATTTTCCAATTTTATTTTATTTTTACTCGAGCAAGTTGTGGACTGGTCGCTTGACATTTAAAACTGGTTTATTTATTCATATGGGCATTTGGGGATCAGGAAAAGCTTTCAGAATCATTTTTCTCAGTGCAAGTCCTTCTCTCATGACCAACACTATGGACATCTAAATTTAAAACATGTGTATTTGTTCACACACATAAGAAATCATAGCATTAGACTAGTGACTGGATGAGATTTAGTAAAGGTAAAGAAGGAAATGAGAGATATTTCAGGTGCAGGAACTTGCAAATGTCCAAATATTGATGAATTGCATCCCTCACTGTTGGCTATGTTTAGTGATAAAACTAATTCAGCAGCATCTGGATAGTGGTATGTCCCCACCTTTGGGAGACTAATATAGCATGTACATTCCTCATTGTGAGAGTTACTTGGGTGATATATAATTTCAATGAGTGTTTTTCCCTTTCGTTTCTTATCTCTTTGCAGGTGGGGAATCTCGGTCTCCTCTTCATGTTGTTGTTTTTCATATTTGCAGCTCTTGGAGTGGAGCTCTTTGGAGATCTTGGTAAGTTCTCTGCACTGCCTGAACTACAGAATTGTTTGTGGTAATAATAATAACAACAAAAACCCTTTATGACTAAATTGTCTTTATTTATTTTTTATTGCACATATAGAATGTGATGATACTCATCCCTGCGAGGGTTTAGGGAGGCATGCAACATTTCGCAACTTTGGAATGGCTTTCCTCACACTCTTCCGTGTATCCACAGGAGACAATTGGAATGGGATAATGAAGGTAAAATTGCCATCAGAAAAAAACACTGAGTAGAAAAACACAACATACATTTTCAGGCTCTTGAAAGACTGACACAATTACTATTTTTAATATTATCGTTTTCTAAATTTTAAGTATCAGTTAGATACTGCGGCAGTATTCAAGATATACAAGTAAAATAACAAATTATCCAAATTATTTCTTCTTTTTTGCAACAATAAGGATCATTCCTCCCCAACCCCAACCCCAATTCTTGATTAAATTTTCCCTTTTTCTGCATTATTCATGGAATATACCTTAGCCAATTAGGGATCACATTGTGATTGTGACATCATCAAGATCATGGAGAGACAGCCCACAAAACCATGTAGCCCTCACTGACATTTGCAGCTTTCAGAATCCTTTTGTAATAAATTGCAACTGAGGTTTGGCATCATGGCTTGTTTGTTCTGAAACTTTTTAAAGCACCTTATTTTAAAAGACTCCTGGCTGTACACAATGTCGTTTTGTACCAACCTACTATTTTATTTCAGTAAGACTACCAAAAAGTTATCCAGAACTAATCGAAAAGGACAGGCTTAATATGGGTAAAACCAGAGTAATTAGTTTCCAAGTTAGGTAAATGTTTTCAAACGATGCCAGTGACCAAACTCAGCACATTATTGATGTTATTGGCATTTGATGTTATTGGCATTTACCAGCCTCTAATCACCCCTGGTGGATTATGCCTATTCTGTTGGAATCATGAGATCTTTCTATCCTGGCCAAAGCAAGAAAGCAGCCATTGCAAATATACTGAACTATTTATGGATGTCAGAATGTTATACAGTTCTGAATGTATTGTGCCTGAGTGTGGGAGGGTAGCCTTTTCAAAGATTTCATCCAGTGTATTAAAAATAAGACATTGTAGAAGAGTAGAAGGATCTTTCAGTGGTTGAGTTCCTAAAATTCTATAGAAACTTCAACCTGGAGGACAATAATTCACCATCTTCCACACAGGGTCTGGTCATATAGGCTTGAAGCTAGAATTTGAGTGGCATAAACTGCCAATCCCAACAAGTAGTTGCCTGAAGTTCTCAGCCACAACCATTTCCACTTCACTTCCCTCTGTTCCTTCCCAGGACACATTGCGGGACTGCGATGAGGAATCCACCTGTTACAACACTGTCATCTCGCCTATCTACTTCGTCTCTTTTGTGCTGACAGCCCAGTTTGTCCTGGTGAATGTGGTGATTGCTGTCCTGATGAAGCACCTGGAGGAGAGTAACAAGGAAGCCAAAGAAGAAGCAGAACTGGAGCTGGAGTTGGAAATGGAAATGAAGACAATCACACCGAGTGTGCAGCCACCTTCGGACTTTTTCATTTGGACAAGTGGTAACACAGGAGAACGGCCTGAGAGTCCTAGAGGATACACCAACCCCATGCAAATCAAAGTGAATTCTCAGCTGTCCATGGTTCATCCTATGGTGAGAACCTCAGGTGGTGGGACATTGGGGAGTGGCCTTCACTTGTCTCCAGCAACATACTGTATACACTCAAATCTAAGTTTGAGTGGTTCCAGTAATTTATCAGGGAGTTGTATTCCTTTTTCTCCACAAAATTCCCAAGTGTCTAGGTTAGAAAAAAGCCTTATGCAACAAAAGCAGGCCAAACTTATTTAGATGTCCATGCAAAGTTATTAATCAGTTGCAAAGAATGTTCTGCAGCCTCTTAACCAGCTCATTTATAACAGAGGCCCTGGGATCTCAGACACAGTTTTCATTACTGGCAGTGCTGGAGGAAGAGGCCACTAAGTTTTTTCTCAAAGACGCCTTTGCAACTCAAAGGCTGCTCAATGGAATCATGCATCTATGTAGTAGGTGAGAGGTCAGGCACCTGTATAGAAGGGTGCCCTGCTCACTTTCCCTTCTTTATGTCCAGTATTGCAATTTAATTATTCAAGTATGTGTCTGATTTTTACCGTTACAGAGCAATATTCAGTTTCATTGTTGAAAACTTCCAGCCGCTCTTTCCATGAATGTAGCGCCAACAGTCACCAACAAGTCCATATCAGTAGAGTGGGGGGAATCTCCTATTTCATATTTGGAAATTAGCCTTCCTTCTCCATTAATCAATCATAAATTAATTGCCTGCAGAAATATTGTTCATTGCAAACTGTAATATTTTTGTTTATTATTCAAATAGTTTGCTGACTGTGTCTGATCAACTAAGAAGGTTAGAATGTCTCAAAACTCTCTATAACTGCCAATTCTTTTTCCTGATAAAAGCCTATCACAGAAGGAAAAGAGTCTTTTGATATAGGAAAAATGCTTACTTTTGCAAATGACATTTGCCCATATTATTATGCCGATTCTATTTTTAAACTCTTGAGTGTCATTTCAATAGCTAATGAAAATACTAATTCTTCATGCCAGTGTCCCTTTAATTGAAATCTCTGCATTCCAAGAAATGGTTCATGAAAGAGGAATACAGTTTCTATATTATAACCCTGCAGAGTGATGTGATCTGCATGCTTCCTTGCTTGCATGTTCCATAAACTATATGCATTGTTGTATTAGGTTATAGCCGTGGGAACTCATGGCATCATACACATTGGCTGTTTCCTGCATAGAAAGTACTACTGCTGCTAAGTTATTACTCCTCTTGTTACTTCAGAAGCTTCAGACTGTATATTAATCTCAACATCTCAGACATTTCTGAAATTAGGAGCCTGGCAAATGAAAATTAAGAATCATTATTTTTTTCAAAGATTCTTTGGCTTTCAGAATCCTGTGCGCAATATAGCACAATATTTTAAGGTTTCAGTCCTCAACTGTTAGAAAATAAATCTCCCTGGATTTAGAGCAAGCATGCATAGGATGACAACTCTTAATTATTAACTCTTAATTATTTTGGTAGCCTCAAATTAAATCCTTATCATGGAAAGTCAAGAACTCAGTGATGCGGGGCATATAATTTAAACCAGAGCATTTGGATTTCAGATCGATTAGACTTGTCGATTTTGACAGCTCACTAGATGGTACCATAAAGCTCTGCCATTTGAGAAACTTTGAGTTCTGACTGTGGCATGAGCTTTGTGGAAGGAAGACTATTCAAAGGGTAGCCACTGTTCTTACACCATCTTAATTATGAGACACGTGAAGATAATCTTAAGGCTGAGTTCAGATGGTACCATATATCTACTTCTGCAAAACAATTATAAAACATTATTCTATGTAACAGTCCTTATTTCGAGCTTCCACAGGAAGCTAAACTGAAGTTCCCATGAGCCCTCTCTGTAGTACAGGTAATCCTCAACTTACAACAGTTCATTCAGTAACTGTTCAAAGTTATAACGGCACTGGAAAATGTGATTTATGACCATTATTCACAATTATGATCGTTGCAGCATCCCCATGGTCATGTGATTTGCATTTGGATGCTTGACAACTGACTCACATTTATGATGGTGGCAGTGTCCTGGAATCATATAATCCCCTTCTGACAAAGCAAAGTCAATGGGGAAGCCAGATTCACTTAACAACCATGTTACTAATTTAAGAACTGCAGTGATTCACTGAACAGATGTGGCAAGAAAAGTCATAAACTGGGCCAAAATTCATTCAACCATTTTTTCATTTAAAAACATAAATTTTGAGCTCAATTGTGGTCGTAAGTTGAGGACTACCTGTATTTTGTGACTGTAGTAAATAGGACTCTTCCCACAAGGATATATCACAATACTTCCAAGTAATTTTTCTCCCTCTTTAAAAAAAAATGAACCAATGAAATGTAATTCTGATAACTAATACTAATATTCCCCATTTGTATTTTCTCTTTCTAAAGTTTCCTCCCACCTCTTCTGGACTAGAGGCATATAAATTCCCCAATCCTTTGTTTTTCTCATACAATCATTTCCTATACAAAGGTGATTTATTTGGCTTCATTTTGAGCAGGAAGTCCTGTTGCCAATGATTTTTTAGGTCTTTTATTTGAACATTCCTCCCATGACCGCAGGTTTCTAGTCTAATACTGAACTCCAAATGCTTTGAAATTATTGTATCAGATGAGGTGAAAAGAAAAACCTACCCAAAATTCTTGTAAATCACCCTTCACGTGTAACTAAAAGAACAGAGATTGCCACCAAACCAGAAAATATCAGTGTAATTTGGATTTTGAAACCAACTTGGTGTCTTTTTTTGCATTCTGCATTACCCAAATGTCAGCCAGATTCAGGTAAGTTCTGCCCATATCTACATCTGGGAATGGGATTAAGAGCAGGATTTCACCGACCACTTATGAGATTTATTTACCAGTATTTCAAGATAATTATTCCTGGCTCAAGCAGGACACAGGCAAGAATAGCTCACTGTTGCAACAACTGAGTATATAGTACTTGTTTTCCAAGAGGAAGCATTTACATGCCTGCACCAGCAGATAGTGGTTGTGGAAAACCAATGTTTGTTCAGTCTCTTCCTGTTTCCAAAAGTTTGCCTTGCATTCATTCTTCGGAGGCTAAATCAAGGGTCTGATTTTTAGAGATTGACAGCACTTTGGTCACAGATATGGCAAGCCACCAGCACCTCTAAAAACCATGTTCCTCTCAAGTGGTTACGGTGATGCTATTGCGTGATGCCAACGCTTCGTGCTGGCTTCCATTCTCACCTCCATTTGAAATAGTGCGCATTTGTTGTTTATTTCTGCTGCACTTGTCCCTTGTCATGTTGGTATGATATAGCCCTGCAAAAACTTCTGTCAATTGGTAAATACCTGCCGGTCGCTGCTCTGGATGAATGTAATGTGTCCCACTGGCCTTACCATGTGTTTAGTTTCAGTCTTGTGTGTAGCAATGTGTTAGAAAAATTCTGACTATGGTATTACTGCACTGTTGTTTTTCCCTTCTCTGTCCCTGTCTTTTCTTCCTGGCCATTTCAACAATGACTGTTCTGTCTGAAAACATCTTTCTGTCTCTCTTTTCTTCCTCCTTCTGTCTCCTACATGGTCTCTCTCTTTCTCTATCCTCCCCAATCCTCCTTTTCTCTCTCCCCTCCATTCCTCTCTCTTTGGCCTGGCCTATTCTTCTGCATGCTATTTGGCACTCCTCCCAGGAAAGACACTTGTTTGATACCATATCACTGCTGATCCAGGAATCTCTGGAAGGAGAGTTGAAGCTGATGGACAACCTGTCAGGCTCTGTATGCCATCATTATGCCCTTCCAACTACTGACACTTACAACCCTGAGAAACAGGTTAATATTATTAATTTCCAAAAGGGTTTCTTATTTGATATCAAATAGTCTTAGCTAAGAATACCATCCGGTATGCATGCACCTATAAGTTTCTCCCATTAAATTCAGTATTGCTTATTTCCGAGTAAACCTTCTAAGAATTGCATTGTCGAATAAAAGCTGTGGGCAAATGGATTTCTTCTTGTTCAGTCAGAAGCCTTGCTGAATTCAGTAGGATTTAATTCCATTACTATGGAAGTGTAACCATAACTAAACTCAAGTCAAGGATTTAGTTAACGAAAATCCATGCCAGAACTTTCTTTCTGCATGTCCTAGATCCTTTATTCCATGGAAAGTGCAAAAAACGAAGTGCCATGCATGGCTTTTTCTCTCCTTTTGCAGAGGGCAAAACAGTTTCTGTTTCCGTATAACAGTACAGAAGGGGAACTTGATATCATTTCACTTTGGAGGGGTAGATTCTTCAATTTAATTTCAGTTCTTTTTTAAAAAAAATGCATATACGTATAGGAACAGTGAATTCTCCATTTGTTGCTATCTTTAGAAAATGAATATCAGACAAAACTATGGAATTTAAACTTAATAGGAAGAACCTTCTTCCTCCCCTTCCCCCCAAAAAATTGGAAAAGAATTCCACCTGTACCTCTGAAATGGTTTCTTTGTTCCCCTTTAAATTTTCCCTCCTATTTTCATGAACATGGCAATTTAAAGAGGAAAAAGCAGCACTACCACACAGTGTCTGGAGGTTAGAAACCAATGAAAAGCCATTTCTTGCAAAATAAACTAGACTGGAATTGACCTGGACAGCTTCTCTGTAACTATAGAGATAAGGTGCTGATTTTTTTCAATTCATCCTACATGGAACCTAAGCTGAAAGTTGTGGGCTGTGTTACATGTCAACAAATGAAGAACTGGCCTGCTTGTAACTGGAGATCCAGATTAGTGAGGATGGCCAAGAAAATGGACAGAGATTCTTGGCACTTTGTTTGGTACATTCATTGGGACAAAAGGGCTGATGTACCTTAACATTTCAAATATTAATATTTAATTTCAGTATCAAAAGGAAGCATCTTTTCTTTCATCTTTCAAATCCAATTCTGACTGAGTTAAAATAATCTAATTACAGTAAAGCAATAACATCCTGTTAAAATACAGTAGAGCAAATACATCCAAAATACATAGAGACTATGTATTACTATAGCACTGAGAGTTTACAAAATTGCTGTAAGATTTGTTTCTTCATTCAACAAGCTTTGGGGGAGCCTTTGTAGCAATATATTCATTAGAATCTGATAAGATTCAATGTCCTTGTCCGAAGTGCTCCAAAATATAACCTTTTCCCACTGTTTTTCCCACTAACCCAGTTTCTTGATTACAGTTTTTGAAACTGCAATATTTTCAACAATTCTTTGCAAACCCAGTTGTCCTGATAAATGTATTACATTTTAAAACATTCTTTCATATGCATTTTTATATCCGTTATATTAGATAAGACCACCAACAGTTTCTCACCAACAGGCATATGATACTTAAATTTTGTTTTTTAGAACTCTCCTTGATCATAAACGTTAAAAACAGATAGCACAGATTCCAATCATTTCTGATCATTTTTGAGATTTTTTTTTTTAAAAAGATCATTAAAACCCTGAAATAGAATGATCATATTTAAATGCCAGCTCTCTCCTGTAATTTCTCTCCACCTTCCATGGGTGAGCCACCCAGCGGAGAAAATGCATTTATTTTATTCATATCATTATTCCTGTAAAGAGATTTGGTTTGCTTAATGAAACATCAATCTGCCAGTAATAGTTTCTAGTAGTTCTGATTAAAGATACCTTACTATATTAATTATAGTTTGATTGATCATTGAATTAAATTTGCAGATGGATAAGGATAAAACTCCTGAAGCAAGACTTAGATTTTCCCTTAAATGATGCATACAGATATCCTAAAAGGTATAATCACAGAAGAGAATTTCTTTCCTAGGTGAGGAAAAAGCTTTTTATCAACTCCCAGTTACTGAAATCAACTAATTAAAATGATTAAATTAAACACGAGTTAAGATTTCTTTTCTTCTCATTCAATTTTGTCCAACTCTCAGAGACTGTTTAGACAAACCCCTGCAGTTTTTTTGACAGTGTTTTTCAAAAGTGGTTCCTTCAGTTTTTTTCCAAGGGCTGAGAAAAAATAACTAGCCCAAGATTACTTAGCTGGTTTTGTGCCTGAGGCAGCAGTACAACTTACAGTCTCCAGGGTTCCAGCCTGGAGCCTTAATTGTACACAAAACTGGCTCTCCAAATTTCTTACTAGAAGCCTTTTCAAAGTTTATCAGTTCACTAAATAGAAAATTTACCAGGGACGAACAACCAGACCCACATGTAAAAGTTCAATTAGCAACATCACTGTTTTATGCTTATTTCACAGCAATCTTCCCACCTGAGCCAGACTAAATAATGTCCAATGGCATTCAAGCAGGATTAAAACTTGACCTCTTGTGCCTATGTAAAGATTCTAGACTAAATCCTCACTTGACCCCTCCCCCTGGTTTGACTATTCCCTCTCCAACAAAATTATAACATTTTTTGGTCCTGATGATAAGACAAAGTTATTATGATGCAGCAATTTACAACATAGCGGAGACTATAAGATCCCAGCTCCATTTATCTATGCTAGTAGATTGGTCTTCACTGTAGAGAAAAGAGATAATAGTTCTAAGGGAGATTTTCTCGAAATATATTCTCAAAATCAACTTTCATTTTTATCAGCTGAAGTAACAAGTACTCATATCAGTCTGGAAACTTCATTTCCATGAATAATTTAAGATAATGTCAGGCCACACCAGAGAGGTAACATAACAAGATGAGCTAACTTTACTTTATTGTAAGGATATATTAACAGAACCTTGCAAGTCCAAATGTACAGCTTTCCCACCATTAATTTTTACTGCCTGATAAGCTAGAAAAATTCTTTTTTCTTTTTCTGCCCTTTATTCAGCTGCAGCCCCCACCCTCTTTATCTGATTGTTCTGTAGGTAGTATCTCTTTCCCTCATCTCCCAAGGTCATTCTCATACACCATTATATCTAGCTACTTTCCATGGGCCAGAGGGGATTTGAGAGGAAATTTTCAAGATAGTTGTTATACTGTACATTTCCAGAATGTTTGTTCTAAGTGACAGTAAAATATTCTTTTAACTTTTATTGATGATAACATGAAAATCTGCCTTCTTCAAATTGATGTAGTACAGTATTTAGTTCTCAGTCTCAAGTTCCTTCATTACCAAATCAGAATTTGTAGGAAATCCTTTATAAAGCATAGTAATTTTGAGTTAACGATTCTATTCTTACAGACTCCAAATCCTCCTTACAGCAATTACCTTTCAGTGAAATTTGGGCAACTTTCTTACATATATTGGGAAAATGGGAAATTAATAGGAAACAAAGATTTTCTTCTGTTCGGTCAATCCAGTCAGCCAGTTTACATCTGTATTAATATAGAGAGCCAAAATTGATACCCGGAAGAGTACAAGACATACAGAATTCATACTATGGATTTTTTTTCAAATAGGGATACAGACAGTCGAAGAGAAGGATATTATTGTACCTGCAGTCCAGAATCATGGATGACATGGCATAAAGTATTGCTTGTAAAAAAGCTATTGTGTACTGAACAGACAAAATATTAGTAAAGCAATTAACTAGCTTAAACAATCTCCTGCACAGATGGTACTTATAATAGTACAGTGCTAGAATTCTATGCCTCTGTAGATTAGTTTCAAGTACACAGAGCTTTTTTGTTGTTGTTGTCATTCTGCTCTATCCTTGTTGAATTAAGAAAAATGAAGTGAAAAGCCACTGTAATTTAAATCTATAACTATATTTTTCCAAAGGGAAATGAACTTGCCCAGAAGAATTAAGGGTGCATAAGAGTCTTCTATGCAATTTACTTTTAGCCAATATTTTAGCTGACAAGTTCTCATACATGCCTCTATATCAGAAACCTAATTGCAATCTGGGAAAGCATTGGAATGCAGCAATGGACGTGAAACATCACTGTTATAAATTTAGCCTGGACTATTTCTAATTCTGTGTGTGCACCATAAAGCATCAGGCTTAGTATTTTTGCCTGAAAGGCTTTTACTGCTTCAGGGACAAAATTATTGCCTTTGCTGCTGGCAAATTGAGTTGGGGTGTTTTTTTTTGCACATTACATTTGGTTCTTCCACATTAAAGAGGGTTTGGAACTTTGGAAGATAACTTCTACATGTTTAAAATCCTTCACTTGTTCAATGGTGAGGTTATTTATCTTCCAATTATGTATTTATCTGCTACGTGTCTTGGTAAAGATTACTAAGAAACTTTTGTTTTGGTGTAATAGTTAATAACTTTTCTTTGTTATACTACATTGTGAATTGCAAACTCTACCTTAGGTCCAACTGGGATAAGGATAATGTCACTACATTGTCAGTTATATAAACACAGACTAATTCACCAATAATGGAAGATATTACTCATTTTTATTCAACTTGAGTAGTAGAATTAATATAAAAATTAAGTAATGGGAGCAAGTATATCTCTTTGCTTGCTTGCTTTTTGAAATATAGAGTTGGATATACACTTTAGAGAGTTGCTTCTGACTTTCATATATGTATTTCCTTATAGTGTAATAATCTACAGTAGAAGAAACTAACTTAGCTTATAGTTTCTGGCCTAATATTTAATCAAATGGTGCTTCAAATCAAGCACCTTGAGACATAAATATATTGTATGCCTCAATTTTTTTTGATAAAATAAATTAAGATGTCTGGCCAATAAAATAAATTAAGATGTCTGGCCAATCTATCTTGAAACATTAATTTTTTTCAAAGAATTATTAGGAGGCATTTTTACAGCAATGGGAGTAAAATTTAAGACATATATATAGAGACAGTTTGGTCTAGTGATTAAGGCACCAAGTTAGAAACTGGAAGACTATGAGTTGTAGTCCTTTCTTAGTCATGAACACCAGCAGGGTGATCTTGGGCCAGTCACATACTCTCAGCCCAATTCACCTCACAGGGTTTTTGTTGTGGGGAAAATAAAAGGAGTGAGTATTAGATGTGTTGAATTGTTTATAAAAAGAGTAAAGGTGGGATATAAATAATAAACAAGTAAATTTAAGACATAGATTTATTAGAAATGCACTAAATAGTTGAACAATATTCAATCAGACCTTCAAGATTGGACAGGAAACATAACTGGAGCACTTTATTGATGTAGGATTTACAGTACTAGTAACAGTTTTGAAAGCATTTCCCTTCCTTCCCTCTTGTGCTGAAGGGAGTCAAGGCAGAATCACTTCAAGTTTCTTTCTAACCCTTTCTTCCATTTCCTAGGTTAGTTCATGTTCCTCTGACTGCTCCATTCCTTCGCCAAGGTCACTTGTGGTTCTCTCTGTGTCCTGCCTTTAACCATGCTATTGGTGTGATTAAAGGGGTGTGTAATCTATCTCCCCTTGACTTTCAGACTTGGAATAGAGAGTTCATCTTTATTTTTGTTCCATTTGTTTGTTGAATTTGCTTATCTCCTGGCAAAAAAAGGACTTGAAAAAACATTACTTTTCACTAAAAAAAACATGGTGCTTAGTAAATGAATTCCAATTTTGAGTATTAATTTTACCTACCTGTTGTATATAAAATTAAAGAATCAGTGAAATCATAATTGCCAAGATGTTTTAGCTCTCCTATCTGATGTTTACCTTTTGTGACATAAAATTTTAAAAAAGATTATATTGAACACTTGACACTTAAATTCAGAGGCTGTAAATTCAGATCCAGTGTGTTATGGTAAGAATTCTTCTGCTGCATTATTCAGCAATTCGTCCTGCTGAGCCTGAGACAGTAAAGCTTTTCAGAAGGCAAGGATTGGCAACTCTTTCAGATTTCAGAGACTTGGTCTTGTGTGATGCCAAGTGCTTTTTCTCCACCAAAGAACAAGCCAAAATCTCATGAGATTGCTAATTTGAAGACTTGTGCAACTTTTACATTCAAATTGCTTTAACGTTGCTTCAAAATCATTTTAACTGGAATGAGTTGCACAATTTGGCACCCAAAGGCTCTGTGTTGCCAAGCCTTCTGTATAGTTCCTTGTCCCTCAGATTGATAAATTCTTTAAAGCAAACAACAACAACGGAAAATATTTGAGACAGTGACTACCAGAAAGATAGTCTTGCCCTGGTGTTTTGAAATTCAGAGCTATAGAACTATATTTCTGAAAATAATGTATCATTTAAATGTAATTTTTAAATGTTCTGGAGATGCTGTCCCTTTGATCCCTCAACGACAGAATTATCGGTGCAGTTTGTGATTTCTATTTTGCTTTTGTATAAGCCTGGTTAAAAGAATTAGAACAAAAGGGAAGGAGAAGAAAAAAGTTTAGCTGCTTTTCCTGATGATCCTAGCTACACAATAATGTGCATGACATAAATGCACTTAATAGCAGGGGAAGAACCTCTGTGTTTAAAGGATAATGATTGTGGTAATAGCTTTCTTTTTCTCAAAGACATGTATATGTGTCGTGGTTTCTTATGTTTGATCATCTCTCCCTTGTTTAGATCCCTCTAGCTGAGATGGAGGCTTTGTCTCTGACGTCAGATATTCTCTCTGAAAATTCCTGGTCCTTAGCTCTGACGGATGACTCTTTACCTGATGATAATAACACACTCTTACTTAATGTCCTGGAGAGCAATGTACATACACTGGTTGCCGTATTTTATGATGTTTACAGGGTTCTAAATACTGTTATCAAGAGGGTAATAACAGCTATGGCATTTTCAGATGAGCAGTTCTTAACTTTTTATTAGCATAAAGAAATCTGTTCCATTGGGATTACCCTCAATACTACCTCTGAGGTGTATTTGCACTCTTTATTATGGGTATCAGCCACTAAGATAATCAGATTCTCTTGAAAAGTATATCAAGCAATATCAAGGTGATTGCATTGCTTACAGATATGTGGAAAATGTCATGATATAATGATCCCACCTTTGAATCCAAACTGTGCTACAAACAGGTGTCTAGGAAAGTTTGGCAGGCAAAGCTATTTACAGTTTTCTCAACTTACACTCTAAGATTTTAATCAAGAATGGCTTTTTAAAACATTGTGAGACATGTTTACCAGTATTTTGAGCCCTGCTTTAACCATCTCCTCCTGAAACATTAGATATTATTAGCTGCTTAATAGCAATCAAATGCTTTATTTCTGCTGTACAACAGACATAATGCCTTCCCAACATTAAGTGGATCCATTCTTATTTTACTCTTGTTCTAAAGAGTAAATCTACCTTTAAGCTGTGTGTTGTGTTGATGAATTCTCTTATCATTCTAGTAGATTGCCATAACAGTTATTACTTATGTGAGACATATCTCTTTTAAACCGTGACAATATTTCCCATCATGCTTCATGGCATCATTTGTAAAAGACAGAAGGCTTCGGTGAAAGTTGTTGAATTGTGAATTGCCATTCAAAATGAGATTCTAAAAGAAGGGGAGCATTTTACTTTCTATCAAGATAAATCATAAAGTAGGATTATGGCTCTGGCAAACTCTAAAATCCCATAAATTTCTTGAATCAAATTAGAAGTCAATCCATTCACTTGTCAAAAATATTAAGACCTCTTAACTTCAGAAAAACAGTAGAAGCTTGGAAACAAATGTAAATATTATTTAAGAATGCATACCTTCAATATTAATAAGTAAATTTGCTTTAATTTGAATGGCTTTTATGTTATTACATAATGTAAAAAAACCTTTCAGCACTCTCATATAATTGAGAAAAGCTACGTTTTTAAAATGCGGCCCTTTAATTTTTAAAATATTTTGGAAGAGTTCAGTAAATTACAAAACTCATCATTTTTGTTTTGTTTTGTTTTAATGCCAGTTTTAGATGTATCCCAAATATAAAATGAGTTTTATTTTTTCATAGGGAACTATGAAAAATACACCAACTGTGTTTCATAGTGTATTAAATTAGCAAATGTTATATGTGGTTTATAATATTTAGACTTAATCTGACTCCTTATCCCACTGTATTTTCTCAGTATGATTTAGTCATAAAAAAGTGAGTTCTTTATGAAACTGCTACTAATTAAGATCAGAGCTTAAATACAACAACATAAAACATTCTGCATTGCTTTTCATCTAAGCTATCTGGTCATTCTTAATCCAAGACTCAAGAGCTTGTTGTATTTATTATTAATGGTTTATTTATATTGACTAATTTACTAATTTCCTTGGAAACTTTCACTCTTGTTGTTTCAAATTGTACAGTATTCAGTTATTTTACAGTTCTATAATTTGGCAAAGTTAAATATCTAAGAACACATGGTGCATTCATTATTTTTTTAAAAAATCAATAAGTTCTAAAAGATTGGGCTGGATCCAGACTAAATCATATCATGCCTAATTGAAATTAATGTGTCTTAAGTTAGTAATGAGTAGTATATCTATTCTTAAGTATCTTTAAGAACATTAAGAACATTTTAAATGCCAAATCGAATGGCAACCTGCAACTACTCCATCTAACAAATCTTAACAGATTTTAACAGATGTCTGTTTCTGCTAAGAGAAATGAAACCATGGGGAAAATAGGAATGGTTCTGAAGGCAGAGTGATGAAAGCCTTATTTTGAAATAACCTGTATCTACTTAGGCTGACAGTATTGTTAGAAGAGCAAATGTATGCAGAAGAGCAAAGATAATAAAAGTTTTTTAAAAATACTATATGTAGACAACAGATGGAGCAGCTGGTACAAACCATAATGAATGTCAATTTTATCTTGTCAAATGAATTTCCACAAATTACACATATATTCATTGAAGCTGTCTGGGCATAGCCCAGTATTTGCCATGAAATGAAATATACCACTGCAGTAGGGAGGGAAAGATAATTGATACAGAGATTCAACTGATTTTAGTTGAATTAGGATAGTCTCTAATTTAAAAAATAAAAAAAGACTTGATCGTAGTGTACAATGCATTTAACTGTGTTTATCTGAATCATTAGCAATAGACAAATCTAAAATCTAAAATCCTTAATTGAAACCAGAGTTAAATTTGTTCTATATATTAGATAAATTAAAAACTATTGGCTAAATCTACTGCATGATATGTACACTATTTATATTTTGTTTCACTATGAATTAGATTAGAAAATCATTACAAGATTTTCTAACATATTGTTTTTCAGCTATTATGAAAACTGGAATGAGACCAGAGACTTTTGTAACAGTACATTTTTATTATTTAGATTTTTTTTAATTTTAAAATGTATTTTTCTTATTGTTGAAAATACATTTTCAATGTTCCTGTGTAATTCTGCGAGTATATGCAGGCAATACAAAATCACAAACAGAATATGAATTCCATAGATAAAAGTAGCTCCCTGTTTGTTAAGAAAATTAACTAGAATTATGAACAGATTCCTGCAAAAGCTTCCTTTAAGCAGGAAGAGATTGAAAAGATTTGTATTACACATTCAAAGGACTAAAGTTTTGCAAAGCATGCAATTGTGAACCAAGCCTTGAGGCATGATGCTTGTTCAATCAATCCCGAAATAGTCATGGTTTATTGTTGTAATGTTGTTTCTCTGTTCCCCTGTATTGTATATTTTGTTCTTAATGTGGTTCATTCTATGTGTGGTGCTTTAGTAACAGTAAAAATGTAGGATTATCGCTTCCTGGTCAACTCATTCGTGCAAATTCATTTGGTTATACTAGAAGTTGTACAGCCTAATAAATTGCATGCTCACCACATCTCATGTCTGTAGCAGTGGTTGTCGCCACAGTTCCAATAAACACATGATTTTTCTACTTCTGTGACATTCTCTTTCTCTCTTTTTCTTTTTTTAGACTGATCTTCCTTCCATTAATGATCCCCTGATTCTCTCATCAAACCAGGATCTGCTGAGAGTAGGGAAGACTTCTGTGGGCCGCACCCACTCTTTGCCAAATGACAGTTATATGTTTCAGGCTCCAGATGCTGGCCTCTATGATGCTTCCTTGGGAGAAAAAAACTCATCTCATCAAAAATCTCAGTCAGGTACACAGCATTTGTCTCAAAAAAAAGTGTTTTTTTCTTAAATGTGATTTTTAAAATGTGATTTTTCAGGTAGAGCTTTATGGAAGTGTTTGTTTCTGTTAGCCTTGGATATCATTTGCAAACTGTATGGAAGAG
Source organism: Laticauda laticaudata (assembly GCA_004320025.1). NCBI lineage: Eukaryota > Metazoa > Chordata > Lepidosauria > Squamata > Elapidae > Laticauda > Laticauda laticaudata. Next base: position 14,042 of record BHFT01035976.1, on the reverse strand, counting down.
TCCAGTGCTGATTCTGAAATTATGAATCAGAAACTAACAGCTAACTCCCTTGGCCAAATTGAATGGGGCTTGCGCATAAATCCACACAAATCCTGACTGACTTGAAATGGATGATGAAGATAAGAAGCAGGCTGAGCTGGCAGGAATGCTTAATTTTTTGCTACTTCTCTGCTAAAACCTCTTCTATAAAGTTGTATATGAAATAGAATGGCAACTATATAAACCAGGGAAGAATGAAAGGTCATCTGCCTCATGTTGTTTTACCACTCTGGCCTACCTGAAACAGCTTTTTCCATGAATCATACTGCCATGTAACTTAGAGCGAGGCCCTTGTTTTTTAAAAGAAAAAATGTGGTTCTTTTATAGGGATCGCTCCTTGTTCAAAATCTTTTGATTGTTAAATTTGTCCTTCACTGCTGCAAGTACACTCAAGTCATTTCATGTCATCACTTGTTTTCTCCATTGTGAAATATCTTAGGTATATACTCTTTTTAAGACGTGAAAATTAGAACTCAAACTTGCTAGATTAATTTACAGCGGATGCTACGGCATCATGAAAAAAAATCTAAGGCTCCCATGTGACATTGCCACCCCTTCTTCCTAACACAATGAAAGCTGTGAATGTCACTGTGGCACTGCTGCAAATTCTGCCTGACACAGCACAGATTGGTGGAATAGGTGGAGAAGAAAAATATACAAGACAAGGAGATTGTATCTCAAACAATAGTACAGGATGAGAACAGGGAGTGATGCAGGACTGTTATTGTGCGTGGCAGCCCTTCATTAGCCACTCTAACTTGTTTTAGACTGAGTACTTCTCTCCCTTAGCAGTAATGTGAAGTGAAGTGATAGGACAGAGGTGTCAAACTCCAGGCCCAGGGGCTGAATCCAGCCCAGGGTGACGACTCTGGAAAAAGCAAAGGACCAGCCCACAGTGCTTCTGGCAGCCAAAAACGGAGCTTGTGAAGGCCACATGTGGCCCTCTTGAGCTCCATTTTTGCTGGCAGAGGGTTGCAGGAGGCTGTCGCAGCTGAAAATGGAGCTCAGGAGCCTATTTTCACTAGCAGAGCTCTTGGAGCACCACAGGTGCCCCCTGACATGAGTGACATGCTGGCCATGCTCACCCCGCCCCCCCAAAAAACAAACACAATCCTGATGAAGCCCTCAATGAAATCGAGTTTGACACTCCTGTGGTAGAATATCTGTATAGTATTCATTTTTCTAAAGAGTTGAAATTATATAATCACCCCTCTGCTCTCTGCAATGAAAAGCAATCTTATTAAAGTCCCAGGAAGAAGAACCAAGACTTTGTAACAAGAATCCTAAGGGGTAGTCTGAGACTAGTTCCTCTCCTCAACCGTTTCTCAGAAAGCCCGTTTCAGGATCAAGGAGAAATTATTGTCAAGTGCCATCATCCAGCACTTGAGAATATTGTTCAGAATCGTACAATATGTGAAGAGGTTAGTGAAACATATTAAAATTTGCATATTAATGAGAACATTTGCTGTTTAGCAGCAGGAATAAAAATGCAGAAACTATAGCTATTAAGCAAAGCAATACCTTGATACTTTAAGCTTAGCATAAAATAATGTAAAATCACATGCAGTATTCAATATAGCATAACTTAAGAGTTCATAAAATGATCCATGTGTAGAATTTCAAAATCAAGGAATTAATCTTGACTTCAGGCCAGCACATCAAAAACAATATCTAAAATAATGACAACACTAGAGCCTTATGCAATATCAGCCTGGATGGTAATTCAACAGAAAAGTGAAGTTTTATAATGAAGATAAACTAACATGTAGACATAGCATCAAAAAAAATACTAGAGTATCCATAATTTATACTTGCATATGAATATAAATTATATTTATAAACCAACCATGAATCATAGTTCCCTGGGCAGTGTATAAATTTCTTGGCAATACAGGATAAAATTAAAAAGTAGCAACATATTTCATATAATAATAACCATAATAAATATAGCAGCTAAAGTCCCAGTAGAACCTACATCAAAACAATATTCTGTTTTCACATAATACTTGGGACATAATATCCCAAACTCTAAAATTGTGTCCTCAAATTCTGGAAAAAATAAAAATGTCCAAGGATCAATGTGAAGACTTTCAGTAAAAAAGAGATCCCTACTACCCATGGCATCATATATGCCTTTTAATTGCTTCCAAAACAAAATACAGGTAGTCCTCAACTTACAACATTTCATTCAGTAAATGTTCAAAGTTACAATGGCAATGAAAAAAGTTATATATGACAATTTTTCACACTTATAACGATTGCAGCATCCCCATGGTCATGTGATTTACATTCAAAGGCTTGACAACTTGTTCATACTTATGATGGTTGCAGTGTCCCAAGGTCATGTGATCCTCTTTTTGCGACCTTCTGACAAGCAAATCCAATGGGGAAGCCAGATTCACTTAACAAACGTGTTACTAATTTAACAGCCACAGTGATTCACTTAACAAATGTGGCAAGAAAAGTTGTAAAATGGGGCAAAAGTCACTTAACAAATTTGTCACTTAGCAACATAAATTCTGGGCTCAATTGTGTTCATAAGTTGAGGACTACCTGTTGGTCTTTTTCATTCAGCATTTACAAAAAAATAGTTGCCACCCTTGAAATTCAGTGGGAGATGGATTTCTTCCAGAAGAAAGTGCTTTAAATACCTTTCAGTATTTTAAAAGTAAGTCAGAGCTTACATACTCTGTTTATTTCTTTTCAGAAGCAGCCCATTTTATTTGTCACTAAAGATTTATAAAGATGGTGGAATGCAAGAACAAGTAGCCATAAAAAATGAAATAATTTCCTTCCCATCGCATCCATTGCTAGATTATATGCAAAAGGATAAGCCCTGCTGTAGTTAGTCTAATCTCAAAATGATATGTTTGATTTAATCTGTAAAACCACATTTATTCCTCAAAAATATCTGAGGGAACTTTGTAGACTAGAGTCTACAATCTCTATTATGCAATCTCTATTATGCATTCAGCCCAAATTCCAGAAAGCCAACTTCAGAATCGAGACAGTCTCTGGAAGGCAGTAGAAATGGTGTGGGGGAAGCTGTGCATGTTCTTATTCTTGTGCATGAACAAGCTGTGCATGTTCCTGGGTCATAATCACAAGTGCTTCCTTGTGGCAGAGAAAAATGTCTCAGGAGACCAGGGAAGCGGGGTTCATTAAACACAGAACCAAAATACTTGAATAAGATATTCTCTCTCTCTCTCTCTCTCTGTGTGTGTGTGTGTTTGTGTGCGCGCCTGCCTTCAGACTGCCTAGACTCCTGGCAAGGTTTTTCAGAATTGGTTTGCCCTTGCCTTCTTCTTTCAAGGGCTGGCAGAGAGACTGGCCCAAGGTCACCCACCTGGATTTATGCCTAAAACCAAACTAGGCCTCACAGTCTCCTAGTTTATAGCCAGGTGCCTTAATTTCTACACCAAGCTGGCTCTCTTAAGACCAGTTTGTATGAAAAGATTGGTAAGGTTGGACGCACATGCGTGTATGTGCCGATTGGCAAAAGAGGGAACATTCAATTTTGGGAATCCATGCCTGCAGTAGAAAGCAAATAATACAGTTCAGATTAGTGGTGGGATTCAAATTTTTTTACTACCAGTTCTGTGGGCTTGGCTTGGTAGGCGTGGCATGGCATGCTTGGTGGGTGTGGCGGGGGAAGAATACTGTAAAATCTCCATTCCCACCCCACTTCTGGGGGAAGGTTACCACCAGTTTTCCAAACTATTCAAAATTTCCGCTACCGGTTCTCAAGAACTGATCAGAGCCTGCTGAATACTACCTCTGGTTCAGGTGTGATTGACCACTGAGGACAGACAGGGGGGAAAAATGGGATAAGATTGTTTACCTGGAATCAAATCTATGTAGTGTAAAATGGGGAGGGGGGAAATCCATGAATTTTGGCTTTTAATTAGACTGTGCAGTCCTTATTTGTGAATATTTTTCTCCAGACTTCTTTCCTCTGTTTATGAAGGCAATTGCAAGCCTTTGGCCAAAATGAAAACAGATATAAGTATTTCATAACCCAGAAATGGATTAGGGGCTCTTTGAGTTCTTCCTCAAGTAGGAAATCAAAGCTTTATGAATCAGAAATCAGGTTATTTTATGCTTACAAGTGATAATGTGTTGTTCATTTTAAGTCTTTACATATCTGCAAGATGCAAAAAAAAATATCTCAAGCTATGGATCAGTAGTTTGCAGAACATTCAAGAAATTAAGAAAGGTAAAAAGAAACTGATTGAAAGTTAGGTGGGAAAGGATTACACTTCTTTGTCATTTGTTAGAATGATGGAGACTGAGGATCTGGTACCCTCACATTAATATCACATGGGCATCTAACCTAATTTCACAGATGTTCTGCCAGAGTTCTGACCAAAACAGAGCCTCCTCTGGTTTGACATTTAGCATCTATGAAAAAATTGACTTTCAGAATTGAATGCAGTGACCTCTGTTTATTAATATGCAATTCTCTAAAGTGCTATGCGGTTACTTAAGGCCATATATCACCAATACGTAAATAAGATTAACATGAGATTTCAAGCTGGAAAAGAATGCTGTATTTAAGTAAACTTGGCCTTTGCAAAAATTATTTGTTTCAATAATCCTGCATAATAGGGCAGATATTCTGGGAAACAGTCCAGGACAAATGAGGTTCTTTCTCTGGGAGATGGTCCAGATAAAATGAATTATTTTTTCTGATTGCTTTTTTTCCACAAAAAGATTGTGTTGGATCTTGTAGGGAAAAGTTTTATAAGGTTCCATGCACTGCAAATGTTTCAATCCCAGATCTGGAAATAAGAAGTTAGCCAGAGAATGTAGAATCTGCATCCACAGGAAACCTGTATTCACCCTGCATGTCCATCTTTTCTCTGTAAATCAGAAACTGGGCCAGAGAATATGAGTTTGCCCCCACATCATACCTCTTCCTGAAATATATTACTTATTGGAAGTATTGGAGGTGGCAAGGTGATTTCACTTGCAACCTAAAGAACTTAGCTGATAATGTAGCTGTTTTGAACTTTCCATGAAGCACAAAAACCAGAGGCATAATTCAATTGGGACTTTAGAAAAAACAGCAGTGTTACGTTCGGCTGAGCTGAGTGGGAACTGAAGTCCATTCTCATTGGCTGAGCCATCTGACAGTGAGTGATAAAAACGAGCTGTCAGACCACATCAGCTGTTGCTCGTTCCTGTCAGCTGATTCTCAAATATAGGGCTATTGCAGTTACCACAGTTACAGTTAATATTACAGTTAACAGTTACAGTTAAGAGTTATTAGTTAATAAAGGTTGACTTATCGGAATCCTGGACGTCGTTTGTGCCTCACAAAACTCTGTTTTAGAAAAGTCTTAGAAGAATATGGAATATTTGAAAATGAAACTCTGATTTGTGGAGGAAAAACTCTGATCTGGAACAAAATGGGCATGTCAGAAAAGGGTTTGTTTGTTTCTCGACAACAAACCACCACATCTGTGCCCTGTTGGCTACTCCCTCTCTGCTGGTCATTCCTTTCCAATTTCTAGTTATACTTGGATACTCTGGATACTGTACTGTGCTTGGATACTCTGGATACTTGGATACTGTATATTCTGCCATAGGGACATCTTTAATGAGGGAAGACAATGGCAATACATCTCTGCTGCCTGCTTTCTGTAAGATAGGGCAACTGTGCTGGGGAATTACCATCATTCCTCCTCCCACTTTTGTGAGGCTACCATCTGCACTGTGCCAGATAGCTAACTGACATAACTGTATATCTGACCACCCTCTGTCTGATTCTGGATAGCATCATGGACTCAAATATATTAAAATATATTTCAATATATTTTATTGAAAAATATATTTTGGGGTTTTTTTTTTCCTCTTATCAAAACCAAGATTTTTAAGAGAAAGAGAGAGAGAGAATGTATTACTAGATTATAGTCTTGAATTCCCAGAGTATAATTGCTTCTTCTCAAATGCATTCAAAAAAACAAAACAAACCCAAATCTGAAAGGTCTTCCCATCTCCTCCAGAACCAACTTAAGGAAATGCATAGGAAGTATAGGTAATCCTCGACCTACAACCACAGTTGAGCCCAAGATTTCTGTTGTTAAGTGGGACAGATGTTAAGGAGACATCGACCAATTTTTTGACCTTTTTTGCCACCATTGTTAAGGGAATCCCTGCAGTTGTTAATTTAGTAACATGGTTGTTAAGTGAATCTGGCTCCTGCATTTGCTTGTCAAAAGGTCACAAAAGTGATCACATGGTCCCAGGACATTGCAACCATCATAAATATGAAACAGTTGTCTAGCATCTGAATTTTGATCTGATTAAGTCTGTTCGCCACTTTAAAGAATTGCTACCTTAGAGGGAATCTGAATGTGGTTTAATTAGAAATGAAGTTAAGGAAGAAAAACTGTTGGATGCGAGCTCTCAAGTTTCTTATCCTTTCCTCAGGGTCAACAACGTCAGTGCAGTCTCAGCCTGCGAGCACTGATGCTGCTCTGCACATTGCAAAAAACCGATTCCATCGTCTCAAGCCCCAATACAACCTTGACTGGGAGAGCAAACCCAACATTGCTCCACCTCCGCGTTCTCCATGTGCAGAACGCTTACTTCGCAGACAGGTAAGCTGGGCTAGCGAGGGGCTCGTCTCCTCTCACTGGCTTTTTCTCAACAGGCAAGCTCGTGGGGCCGCAGGCCTTATCTGACGTAGTTGCAAAATTATACAGGAAGCAGAAAAAAAAAATAGAAAGGTTGAAATAATGTAATCCAGGCTCCACTCTCCCTGATGAGTAGGACATATAGCTAGTGGGTCTATAGTAGTAGCTGCATTGGCCAATGTGGGTTGTGCAAATCACATGTATGGCTTCATGAAGAAAGCATTAATATCTGTCAAGGAGTGATCCCTTTATCCTGATCCAGTCCTTGTTCTTGAGTCTTGCTGGCAGATCACACCCACATTTACTCAAATGATGCTTTAGTTTGCTGACTATATAGTTCCCTCTCTTGATGTCTCCTAACTATACAGTTGAGCCCCCTGTAGATCACCCATCTGCATAACTGCATCAATTTATCACAATATTATTTTTAAGAGATGTATTTCTTCCACATTTGTCCACTATTTTTAAACATTTCAGCTTGACAGTGAAGCCTTTCAGCTTGATGGTGGAAGTCTTTTGAACATTTTACAATTTTTATCTAAGTTTTTTTTTTTTTGCCCAAAAGTTGAAACCTAGATCTTTTGCATTTAGCATTGAAAAATTGTAATCTTAAATGCAAAAGATCTGTCTTCATTTCCTCCAAATAGCATCTTACATAAAGTTAAGATTACTTTAGAGCTCAGTTTATTTAAAAAACCATTATTTCCTTTTCCCTGCTAACTAAATAAAATGCAGCTTTTTTCCAAGTTTACATTTAATGTGGAGTATTAAAGTGGCAAGCTAAATTCCTTAAGTTTATTAGACCAAAGCTGAGCTAGTCCAAGGTATATTAACAATAATCAAATTGATTTCATGGCTCTAGATCCTGAACGTACTTCTTGTTGTTAAAAAGCTAACAGTCCAAACTGTTTTAATCAGCGCCCCAAAGATGAAAAGTCTTGTTAGCTGCCTACTTTGCTATTATCATTAGCAGCTAAAGACTTAATGTTACTAAGCATCAAGCCTTTCTTACATATAAGGCTAATTTTTACAAAGTATTTCAAGGCAGAATTGACCAAGAGTTGATGCTGCAAATATTGTAGCATCTTGTGTTTCAGACCTTGAGTGTTCCTAAAGCCCCTGTCAGCACCAATGGATGCAAAGAGGATGTAAAATGGAGAGAAACACTTGCCATCCGTTGGTTAACGCGATGCTTCCGTTCGCTTCCGTTCTGTATCTCACTGCGTTTCGTTATTTCATCCTCTCTATTCCGTGCCATCATCCGTCTCCGTGACATTTCATCCGCTTAAACAAGTTTTGAGCTGCACAAAATCTTTTTGAGCAGAAAAATGTAACTCCCAACACGCGTTGTTCTGCACTCCACTATTGCATACGAGGGACATTCCCGTTAGGACATCCGTCATCATCCGTTATGCATCCGCTATATCCGGCTAGGCATCCGCTGCGCACCGTAAACTACGCATCCGGTCCAGCTCAGGGAAATGGGCAACACCGGAGAGCGAAGAAAATTGGAAATGGACGTGGAACGGACATGAGCATTAGTTAGCATGGACGAGAAAGGGATGAAAGCGGTCGATGCAGCTGCATACCAAAGGCAAGCATGTTAAAACGGAGAAAAAAAAACGTTCGCATAGGGGAACGTATCTTGGATATTTAGGATGTTCTGCAGGATGTCTAGAGGATGCAAAAGTGACCACCTAGCGGAAAATCCGAGGGAAACTCACCTGGATTTCACTTTCAGTCAGCAGCCCTGCTGTGCCAGACCTTCCTTCAGCCTTCATCTGGCTCTTCCTCTTTGCCACGCATTCTCATCATCTCCAACCATGGCATGCATCACACAAATATCGCTTTTTGGTAGCTACCTCGCTGTTCTACAAACAGTGGCGAAGGTTCCATCATACAGGCTCTTTCACCATGTTCTACGCAACCGGAAAAAGAGTCGGCCAAGAAGTTGTTCTGTGTCTGAAGATGGCTTGCCAGAAGAGCAAGAAGTCATGGACTGGCTTGGTAACAATCAGCCTGATGGTGGAGCTGAAGGAACGAACGACGACTCGTGCATTCCAAGAACTTATGAGGATGCCGCCAGCCCAGTGTTTGACGGAGTATGTAGAGCGAGCTTGAGACCCAGGTTCAGCCAAGCAGAGCACCAACCTCCGGCCCAGCCTGGACCCCGGCGGCTCAAGGTGGCACTGACTCTGCGCCACCTGGCCTCAGGGACCACGTACAGGAGCATGCAGTACGGCTGGAGGGTGCCACACAACACCATCAGCATTGTGGTCAGAGAAGTGGTGCAGGCCATCATCAAAGAATACCTGGAGGGAAGCTCCTCCAGTGTCCCTCCACTAAAGAAGGCTGGAAGAAAGTTGCAGAGCAGTGGTATCGAGACAGATGGAACTATCCCCACACCGCTTGGGAGTCATTAGATGTGGCAAGCGCACTGGCCTGCAAAGCTCCAGCCAAGTCAGGGTCCACTTATCACAACTACAAGGGCATCTTCAGTATCATCCTCTTCTGCCATGGTCGATCTGACTACAATGTTCCATGGTAATGCTTCAGGCCAAACGGCCATCATCTTTCAGATGCCCAGTTATACAACGCCAGGCACCTCAAGGAGGGGCTGAAACGCAACCTCATCATGGCTTTCCAGATCCAGACCCCTGCCAACGACACACAACATGTGCCCTACTTCATCATGGGGGATGACGCCTTCTCCCTCAGAACCTACCTCATGAAGGAATACACTTCTTGATGCCTCACCCCGTGAAGAGAGGCCTTTCAACTACAGGCTGTCCAGGGCAAAGCGGGTGGTGGAGAACGCCTTTGGCATCCTGGCCATAGGTTCCAGGTACTTCTCACCACCATGCAGCATCGCCCAGAGACCGTGAGGAACATCATGGAAGCTTGCTGCATCCTGCACAATCTCTATGCGCACCCGCTACCCAGGTGTCAGAACAGGCTTGTGGACTGCCAACAAGGCAATGGGGACATTGGAGCCTGATGAATGGAGGCAAGGACAAAATCTGATAGACACTGTGGATGTGCAAGGTCCCAGCAGAGCTTCAGGTGAAGGGAAGAAGCAGCGCAACTTCCTGAAACACTGGTGCACAACTCCCCAGCTGGAGCAGTGGAGTGGCAAGACAGGATGATAGATGCTTAATGGATGCTTTCTTCAGCCTGTCTCATCACACTGATGAGATTGTGCCATGTATGTTGAGTGGCCCTACAATGAACAGGGCATTTAATAAAGAGTTGTGTTTATGTTGACATGTGTGAATGAATGATTACATTATTATTGATAATAAAGGGCCAAAGGTGGTGGCACCTGGGAGGGTGGACCATACAGTCCCACTATCTTTGCCTGGAGGTTTTTCTATCCCACAGCTATTACCCATCCCAAAGGTATCCCTGCCCATCCCAAAGGTATCCCTGCCCATCCCACAGCTATAACCCATCCCACAGATATCCCTGCCCATACCCACAGCTATTACCCATCCCAAAGGTATTCCTGCCCATCCAACAGCTATTACCCATCCCCAAAGGTATCCCTGCCATCCCACAGCTATTACCCATACCAAAGGTTATCCTATCCATCCCACTGCTATCTTAACCCATCCTACAAGCATGGAAAGGCTTTAAACCATTTCTAAAAATTTCACCAAGATTTTATTGACTAAAAGAACTGAAAGCAAGTGTTGTGAAGCAAAAGATAATCTTTATAATAACAAACTGTAAAATAAAAGGACCCAAGTGTCCCAAGCAAAGATAAAGTCATCAGGTAGCAACCCAGTCTCTGGCCACTCTTCTCAGTCACTCTGAGGCGTGCCCATAGTCTCAGGGGTGAAGGGTCCAGGTGCTGTGGAGGTGGCTTGCTGCTGGAGTGCTGGTCTGAGGCGCCATTTGGGGTGCCTGGCCCCGAGAGGACAACAGGGGACGTGTGTTGAGGAAGCTCTCAGACAGCTTGCTCAGGCCCCGTTGATGTTGAGAGCCCCTTCCTCCATGACATGCGGGTGTCAGCCCCAATACCGATGACAGATGTTCTGAGGCCGGCTTGGCTGTGGGTGGAGGAAGGAGCAGTGTAGTGGGGCTGTCTGGTCTGCAGCTGGGTGAGGATTGGCGGGGTGGTTAGGTAGCGTGGGGGCATCTGTGGCGTGGCTGGCATCGGTGGCATCAGTGGCATCGTGCACTGTGGCGTTCGATGTACCTGTACCTGGACTGGGAAGGCTGCCTGTGCTGCTGGAGCTCCTGGTAGCCATAGCCTTGGTAGGTGAGGGCCTGTGGAAAGCCTTGGAAGGGCAGTGACATCACCTCGGGTGGAGGAGCAGATCTGGACTGGCGGGAGCAGGTTCAGCTGGGTCTGGAGGGTTGTGAAGAAGACAGTGATCCTGTCCTTGATCACCTGGTACTGTGATTTGGACATGTCCAGGAGGGTCTGGTTGATGTAGGTGAGGAAGGGCTTGCGGTTTGAGGATGGTATGTCGGTGTGACCAGCTGATGAGAGTAGATCTACGCTGCTTTTGATGGTGTCCCTGATCTTCCAGCAGGACAGTGTGGCTCTGCGCCCTCCGGTCTGGCTCTCTTGCCTGCTTTTCTGTGGAGGTGGACTGGGGGTGGATGTGCGGTTGGTCTCTGGTGCCCTCTCCTATGCTCCCCACTGTGTCAGGGGGTCCTCCACCGCGCTCCGCCACAAGGAGTGCAGCTGTCGGGGGTCTCTGTCGTGGCACGTTCCACAGATACCTGCCTGGACACAGGAGCTGACTCTTGGCCAGAAGAGGACTGGCTCTCTGCAGGCTGCCTGAGAGAGAGGGTTGTCAGAGGGGCTGCTCCTCGTGCGGATCTCACCCTCCAAGAAGCTGCACTTGGCCATCATGTATCTTTTCGGTCCGTCAGCCTGACTATGGCCTGGCCAGATTTCTTGAGGTGCAGCTTCCTGTGCCAGGTGTGCATGTGCTTCCACCAGCCGAGGAGCATCTCCTTAGTGTAGCCCAGGCTCTCCGCCTTCTCTCTCCAAGCAGCCTTCTTCCTTTTTGGTGTCTCAATAGGAGCCTGTGTCCCTTTCTGCCATTGATACTCATTCTCCCTCAGCCATTCCAGCACCTCATCCTCATGTTCCTCTTTGATGGAGTATTGCCTCCTCTCCCGTTCACGCGTATGCCTCTTCCTCCCTCTGGCAGGCCATCTGGGCCCTCATGAGAGGGGCTTCGAGGTTCTAGGGGCTGCTCCACCACACCACCAGCAGCAGCAACAACAACAGTAGCAGCAAAAGCAGGACCAGCAGCACCAGCAGCACCAGGATCAGCAAGCAGCAGAGTAGCACCAGCAGGACCAGGAGCAACCAGGAGCACCAGCAGGACCAGGAGCAGCGCCAGCAGAGTAAGCACCAGCAGAAGCACCAGCACCAAGAGCAGCACCCAGCAGAGTAAGCACCAGCAGAAGCACCAGCACCCAGGAGCAGCGCCAGCAGAGTAAGCACCCAGCAGAAGCACCAGCAACCAGGAACAGCGCCAGCCAGAGTAAGCCCCACAGAAGCCCCAGCACAGGAGCGCCAGCAGAAGCTCCAGCACCAGAAGAGTCAGCCCGAGCAGCAGAAGCCCCAGCAGACAAGCAGAGTCAGGGCCAGGGGGTGGGATGGTGGCCCTGTCCTTCTTGTCAGGGCTGGCATCAGATGGCAGAGGCTTCCCTCTTCTTCCCATGGTTGTTGGCTGGAGCTGTTGTCTGGCAGCTGGTCTTTCCTCTGAATGGTGACCTGTTTGCGAGCTGCTTCCCTTTATATCCACGGGGCTGACGCAATGCATCTTTCCCGCATTCGCAGTGAACGCTTTGCATCCGCTAGGCATCCGCTAGGCTTCCACTCTTGCATCCATTCCTTCCGCTGCGCATCCGCTTCGCTGTGCTCCCCCGAAGCGGATGTGCCATCCGCTTCCATCCGCTAGGCTTCTGTGGAGCATCTGCTTTACATCCTCGCTACGTCCTCTCCCCGTCTGTTCCTTTCCGTTGTTGTCCGCATCTGCTTATGCAAATTCGGGGCACTTTTGAGAGCGGATAACAACGGATGGAATATTTTCTCGTCCGCTGTGTCCTTTTTAAATACTTTTTGCATCCATCGGCCTATGTGACAGGCCCTTTAAATTGGAAGGCCATCTAACAGTCATGCAGAATCCATTCTCATTTCCCGTTCACTGAAAAAAGCTGCAGCTTGTCCCAGATACATAGTGTAGCATTGAGACAACTTTCCCCCCTCCCCCCCAGTTTCCCCACCCCACCCCCCTTTTTCCAAACATATTTTTCTCTCCTCTTTGCAGTACACAAACAAGGAGCATGGTTTTCCATAGACAATCATTTATTCCAGGGTCACTATCAAGAGAAAGATTGTAAAATAAATTGATAACTAATTTTAGCACTGAGATTATAAATCAAGATGATTTTGTTTTGTGGCAGGTTGACTGCACTGGAGGTACTTTTAAGGAAACCAGAAGTACTGCTATTTTACTGGCTAGAAATATTATACATCTTCTTGGTCCTGACTCTTTTCTTCCCATTTATCACATACTCTTCCCTCTCCAAGGGAATTAAGCTCTCAAGGAGAAGAGTGTTTTGAGAGAGGTTCAATTAAGTGATTATTCCATACCATAATACCAGGTCTGTTGGGTGCTTTTCCAAAAGTGGTTTATTAATCTATTGAATTGAAAGGCTAAAAATCCCCACAGCAATTAGTCCTGTTTCCCCCAAAGTAACACTACACTTATTGTCCATGGATTGCAAAATACTGTATATCAACAATGAGAAGCTAGACTTAGAAGCCTTCTTAAGACTTGGTTATTTCAACCAATCATATCTTATTTTATACAGTACATACACACATACATATATATCCTATGTCAGAGTGGAAGAGCTGCAATGAGGCACAATGGTTCAGTGGTTAAAGTTGCTGAGCTTGTCAGCTGGAAAGTTGACAGCCCAGGCTTGAGACCTGAGCATCTTGCGACAGAGTGAGCTCCCGTTACTTGCCTCAGCTCCTGCCCACCTAGCAGTTTGAAAGCATGCAAATGCGAGTAGATAAATAGATACCACTTTAATGGGAAGGTAACAGCGTGCTGTGTGCCATATAGTCATGCTGGCCACATGATGACTGAAAATGTATTTGGATAACGCTGGCTCCCTCAGCTAAGAAATGGAGATGAGCACTGCCCCCCAGAGTCAGACTAGACTGGACAAGGGAAACCTTTACAAAGAAAATTTATACATACATATATACATATATACATATACATATACATATACATATGTACTGTTCAGCTTCTTTCAGGTATTATCCCACGTCATTGTAGTGCTTTTAAAGTTGTAGCAACGTTTCAGCAGAATCTC
>BHFT01035974.1:0-57565 GCA_004320025.1 Laticauda laticaudata | reverse complement strand
TAACCAGCGGATGGCAAGTGTTTCTCTCCATTTTACATCCTCTTTCCATCCGTTGGTGCTGTGTGACAGGGGCTTAACTTTGCTCCTTTTCTTTGTTAAATCAGCACATTTGCTTTTTAAATCCAATTTATTTCCAGGCATACTGTTATGAAACTTATTTGAATGAATGTGTGAAGCTGGATTCTAAAGTCTAATTAGTTTACATTACGCAAATCTATCATGTTTTTTGTGCTTATATTTGTAGTGTTATAAGACTTATTACTGGCTATTCTGGTCCATTGTAATTTGATTCTTCAAATGTAAAAAACCCAAAAACCTGCTTTGACATCATTCTGGATTTCTTCTTTGAAAGTAAACTTAAGAAGCACTACTGTGTGATTTAAAAGGAAATACTAAAGAAAGAAAGAATTAAATTACAACTTTTAACTGATTTATACTTGAGACGGAAGGAAAGTCAGAAATTCCCCCAAATCCCCAAAGCTGCTTCTGGGTCCTAGCTCAATACTGTCATTTTGGTTTCAGGGCAGATTAATTCTGAAGGAAAAGTAAGGCCGATAACTGAATTTGGGGCAAATATGTTTAATATTTTGGACTTTGTTTTAACTTGATGTATTCTGAATTCTGAGGTTTATCACAACCTGAGGTCTGCTTTCAGATTCTGACTCCTAAGTGATTCATGGAGTATCCAAAGTTTGTTAAATTTCTTTTAACCTGTTGATCTAAGCTTGGAAAAGGATATATTAACTAAAAAAACCTTCTACTTATTGCACATGCAAGAATACATTTAAATATAAAATTTACTTGTGAGCCAATACAGTGCCTTCTGGAGATAATGCAGATTCATCTACAGTGACCAGGATTCATCTAGAACCATTCATAATGCTTTATACACAATTCAGCATTTTGAAGTTTTGCAAAAACCAGCAAACAAATCTGCCACCAAATCTATATTTAGAATAGGTTTTTCCAATAAAACTCCAGGAATGTCCACTTGTAATTTTAATTTTAAGAAATGGTCTTGAAAGATAGATTTTTTTTTTTAGTTTTATAATATCCTTTGCTTCATTTTGTGCTTGCTCTCTTTTAATGATTTTTAATTTTAGCAACTCTGCAATAAAGAGTTGCCATCCATGGGATATATTTGTTATTTTATTGTTTCTTGCATTTTATATATATTTTTAATTAGTGAATGTTTTTGAATAATGTTTCTGAATAAACAACTTATTTTGTTATCAAAACCATTGCCAATGAAATAAGGGAGACGGTGAGGGATAATGGGAACTTTCCTTCCTGAAGAAGAAAGTATAAATTTTTTTTCTTGATGAATACCATAGGTATTAGTTATAGTCATTTTTAATCTTTTTAAACTGAAAAATTTAAATAACTTTGATCCAAATTTTCTGATGGATCATTACATCCACATATGTCATTTCACTTTGCTAAAAAGTAATACAATTAGAGTTTGCTTGCTTGGAGTGAGTCCTTTAATATTTTTTGCATTAATAGAAATGTAGAAAGTTTTATAAATCTTACTTTAGATCCATACCCAAATAAAACAGTCTAAATCAAACTGGACTTAATCTCCGAACTGAACCCTTTGTTATAGCTGAAACTCAATGTACATACTATAAGCTGTCCTTAGTATTAATAATTTTAATTCTTAACTCTTTTCAAAGATATGTAAATTGTCATTCATTCATTACTGAAAAAAAGAGATACTGTTATCAGACTTAAAGTTTAGTTTCTGTTGCCATAATGACCAACCAGGTATCTTTGAAAAGCCCAAAGATTTTTATCCAGATCATGCATACATTTTATATTGTAACTCTCACGTCTAAGATCAAAGTGATACAGCCTTTTTTCATAGTTGATTAACTTCATATATATTACCATTTAACATGATACAAGAATGATTTTTATTTTTTTATTTTTTAAACCATTCAGAACACCTATTTCAAAAACAAAATGATGTTTTTTTTTCTCCATTTGAGTTTTTTTCTCTTTACTGCTTTTTCTTAAGTATATTATGCTGGGACCCTCATGTTGATAAATAATAATAATAATAATAATAATAATAATAATAATAATNGGCCTACAACATGCCTGACATAACAATAGTTGAGAAGCAAAGGGCTTGGTTCACTGACATTGCAATACCTGGTGATGCATGAATTGTAGACATGTAGCAAGAAAAAAATCACAAAGTATCGGGACTTACAAATTGAAGTTGAGTGACTTTGGAGAAAGAAATTGTTGTTATCCCAATTGTAATTGGAGCCCTTAGAGCAATACCTAAAGAGCTGCCTTGCTATTTGGAAATCCTGAATTTATCAGACTTTAATACCCTGATTTTACAAAAAAACCCCACCCTACTTGGAACAGCTTATATCCTCCAATGCTACCTGAACAGTCCCTCGGTCCTTGGTTAGGACTCGAGCTGTTGAGCTACCAACCAGCCCCAAAGACTGTGAATCTCACTAAAGATGTAACAACAACAACAACAACAACAACAACAACAATAATAATAATAATAATAGTTGGAGCCCTTGGAGCAATACCTAAATGGTTACTTCGCTATTTGGAAATTCTGAATTTATCAGATTTGAATACCCTGGTTGTACAAAAAAACCCGCCCTACTTGGAACAGCTTATATCCTCCAACGCTACCTGAACAGTTCCTAGATTCTTGGTTAGGACTCAAGCTGTTGAACTACCAACCAACCCCCAAAGGCTGTGAATCTCATAAAGATTAACCAATAATAATAGTAATAGTAATAATCCTCAGTGACAGTCATGTTTCTATTTCCTTCTTTTCCTCACTTCCTATCTACCAAGTGAGCTGGTAGATTAGGAAAATCATCATTCTTTTCAGTCCTTTAATTTTAAAGTAATGCTCAGCACTATTCTTAAGAATTTGGGATTTTATTTCTAGAAAAGCACAACAAATGTACAAATCCACTAAGGGCTTGTATGAAGATATACCCAGTATATATTCAGTATATCGGTTAGTCATAACACCATCAACTTATATAAAACATTCACAATCCAGAAAAATCCATGAGGAAGTAAACAATTGAATAAAAGATGATCCCAAAGATATAAAACCACAATAATAATACAATCCTTGGAACAAAGCCATACACATATTTTGCATAAATAAACCACATATGACTTTTTATTAAATATGCATGACTGAATTTAAAGTAATAAGTTGCTATGTTTTCTGACATCATTGAAAAATTGCTGGAGTCCCATTTAGCATCACTAAACAATTTTATAAATGGAGAATTTATGTGTATCTTTTTCTATTGTTTTCTTCATAGAGCCTGAAGCTTCACAATACCTCAAGTGAATTTCGTGTTAACAACTTTATTGCCTGGTTTTGTTTTTGTTTTTTTTTCAAAAAACTGTATTGTATGCGTTGGCACTTTTGGAATCCTCAGATATACAGCACAATATGTAAGAAATATTTTATTTCACAGGCTATATTTGAAGGCCTGAGTAAAATGGAACTATTATAAAAGTATTTCCTTTGTACTATCATATACTTTATGTATCTAAAATGAAGTGAAAAACAATGGGACTGTCTTTTCATTACAGATAGTCCTCATTTAGTAATATCTATTTTCCCAAAATGGAAATATGGAACACATTTAAAAAAGTTATTCTGCAATCTCAGTGTTATATTTCCTTTAGATTTATGCCACACAAGTATTGTTTCTCCAGAAATACCTAATGTCTACTTGGAAAGTAATATAATTCTTGAACTGATATTTAATATAGAAGAGAATTAAACTTAAAAAATTTCCAAGAACTATTCCAAGCCAGACTCAATTTACTTTAAAAACATAGCTATAACATTTTAGGACTCATCCAGAAAGGTAATAAATCTAAAGTCTATTTGCATTCCAAAGAGTATTTGTTGAATAGTGGCTTCCAGTAAAATTTCAACCATAAAAATATGGGTGACAACATTTTCTACCCGAATGTGATATTCATCCAAACTATAGAAAATGTTTTCATAAGGAATGAATAGTTCATGCTTCAGAACTCAATGCCATCATAAGTTTTGGAAAAAACTTGAATGGACTAGCTCAGATATTTCAATATCTAAAAAGGAATGGCAATGCATATTCCTTTCTTTCTGCCTTTTTCTTCTTAAACAGATCCATAACTTAACCCTAACCACAATTATTTCTTGAGACACTTTCCAGATTGGAACATGCACATGCTCACACACACACATTTAAAAGCATTATATGGAGCATTTACAAGCGGAACTAAAGTCCTCAGTTTTATACCTTTAACAATTATCTCATTTGCACTTAAACATTATTCAAAGAAGATTATATATAACAGTTATAAAGGCATGCAGTACCTGATACCTAACTGCTGACTGTTCCAATTAATCAAGTGTGTCCAAAGCAGGTGAGGTCATTTTTGTTTCTTTTTCCACATAGAAAATTAATGGGACTTATGTCATCCTTCACAATTTCCATAAAACAACCATACTTTGAACAACATATATCTGAATCATCTAACAGAGAGAAGTAGAATGACTTGTTATGATTTTTTAATTCAGGAGACATAAAGCCCATGTCACACCGGCCAACGGATGCAAAAAGGACACAACGGACGAGCAAAATGTTCCATCTGTTGTTATCCGGCTTCAAAAGGGAAAAATTTGCATAACGGAGCGGATAACATGGACGCGGGGAGTACGCCAGGGCGGATGCAAAGTGGATCGGAACGGAAGCCCCAGCAGATGGAAGCGGATGAAGCAGATTAGCAACATCCACGAGGCTTTCCGGAAGGACCTTCGCAAAGCAGATTGCGGAAGGGAAGAGCGGATGCAGAGGAGATGAAGCGGATGCAGGACGGAAGCCCTGCGGAATGCCTGGCGTTAATTGCACATGCGGGGGGTATGCATTGCGTCAGCCCGCAGATATAAACGGAAGAAGCAGCTCGGAAGCAGGTCGCCATTCAGAGGAAGACCTGCTGCCAGACACATTCGAAATCTGCCTTGCCTGTTCCTGCCTGCATGTCTGCCTGCCAGCCTTGTTGCCAGTCCTTGCTACCAAGCCTTGCTGCCAGCCTTCCTGACATGGCTTGCTTGCCATCGCCGTGCCTGCTGCAAGCCTTCTGACAGCCTGCTGCAACGCTGCTTGCTGCCAGCCTGCCTGCAAACCTTGCTGCCCAGCCTGCTGCAAGCCTTGCTGCCAGCCTGCCGCTGCAAGCCTTGGTGCCAGCCAGTCTGACCTGGCAGCCTTTCTGCCAGCTCTCCCTGCCAGTCCTCCCTGGCCAGCCTCGCTGCCAGCCTCCGCTGCGCAGGGCTGGTTAGCCTGCCTTGCTGCAAGCCTTCCTGTCCAGCCAATAGCATACCGCACCACAATCGTGTGAGCACAGCAAGGCTCAGCCATCTGCTGGCCGGAGCCCTGAGCGAATGAGGAGGACTAGGGCTACCATCTCCGCCCCACTGGCTACACGCTGGTTCTGCTGGGCGCTTTCTGTCATGGCAGTGGGCTTCGCTCTTTCTGGGGCTGGGAGACTTTCTGCTTGCTTCTACTTGGCTTCTGAGAGAAGGAGCATGAATGACCAAACACTCCAGCAACCAGCCACCTCCCACAGCACCTGCACCCTTCACCCCTGAGACTGAGCGACCAATGAGGAGTGGCCAGAGATTCTTTGTTTGTTTTTATAGCTTGCTTGTTAATAAAGTCTATTTTATGATTCACAACATTGACTTTAGCTTTTTTCTGTTTAAATAAAGTCTTGGTGGAAATTTTAGAAATCGAGTGTTAAGTTCTTTGCATGCTTTGTGCGGATGGGGTGTGTAACGAGAGGATAGCCAGTGGGGACTGGGCAGGGATACCTTTGGAATGGGTATTAGCTGTGGGATAGATGAAACGCTGCCAGTGCAAGCATCTGCCGAGTGGTAATACCCGAAGGTAATGCTGAAACAGCATATATATATAATAATATATATAGTATATGGTATTAGTGATATATATATATAACTAGTGGTTGTGATGTTAAGTGTAGTGTGATGAGTGTGTAATTAGTGTGTGTGTGTGTAGCTGTGTGTTTCTGTGTTGTGTGTGGTTGTTGTTATTGAGCTATATGGCTAGTCGGGGTACTTACATGTGTGCCTTGTTCGCAGCCTTTCCCTTTCGGTGTTATTATCCTCATCGTCATTCCGTAGTCGCTGCTCTTAAAAGTTGTATGCAACGCTTTCGCAAGAAATCTCATCTGCATCAATCAAGGACTTTCTGTAGTGGAATGGGTGAGGTCTCGAACAGGCCTGTGGTTTCAACACTTCGAGGTCTGCGGCCTATTTCTGATTGGCTGGTGAGTCTAGGTCTGTGTTCACTGACTTGGAGTTTGATTTGAATTGGTGTTTTTCGGTTTTTCTTTCTGTCTGTTTTGTGGCTTTGTATTAGCTGGCAAACACTCTCCGTTCCTGGAGTGTTGTTTTGAGGCTTTCTAGTGCAAGCGCTTGGCTATTGGGTGTGAAACGGACGGCTGCAGCCATTAGGAAAGCCAGGTTTTCACCTGGGTGCCCACTGTGGGGGGGTGTTTTGGTTGGAGGGCATCAGAGGGAGTCTAGAAAACCCCAGCCACAGAGCAGAGAAACCATAGAGACCTTGAAAAAGGACCTGAAAGCATCGAAAGACAGAGATGAGTTCTGCGCTCCAAACTGTCAATCATTTTGGAAGCCTGCACTCTCAAATAGAAAGAATCTCCACACCACAGCAAGGCAAACACCGGAGCACAAACAGACTCCTCTGATGCCTTCCAACTCAAACACCGGCCCCGCACCAGGCGACCCATAGGTGTGAATACCCGTGGCGTCCAAATGGGGATATGCAGCTGTCGCTTTCGACACAAAGCCAAGCTGCACTGAAAGCCTCCAACACAGGAACAGCAAGGTGTTGCCAGCCATGCAAAGCCACACAAACAGGACAGAAGAAACCAGCAAACACGCAACCGGAATACCAAACTGCCAAAGTCCAGTGAACACAGACCTAGACCTCACAGCCCAATCAAGAATAGTTCCCCAGCCTCGAATTTGAAACCAGAGGGCTGTGAGAAGGACCACACATTCCATTACAGAAGCCTGATGATGGCAGATGAGATTCCTGCTGAAAACGTTGCTTCCAACTATTTAACAGCCTCGGGACATGACGTGGGATAATACCCGAAGGAAGGTAACAAGCGACATAGTATATATATATATTATGATAGTTAATATAACCTATTATATATAATAGTCTATATATACTATTATATTGATATATATAGTACTACTATATATAATATGATGATTATGTACATCATAGGTGCTTTTTTTTGTTTTTTTGTTTTTAAGCTTTTCGCAGGTTTAAGCTTGTGGACAAAAGGACAGCTGAACTAGCACACATGTAAGTAGCTTGTTCACCTGGAAGCACTGTAAAAAAAAAACAAAAGACAATAAGGTGGCACCATGATATCAATATAATAGTAATATAGAGAGCTTTTGTAGTGCTGGAAGCATCTCATTATTATATAGATTGCTTGTGATTAAGTTTTCGCAGAGAGATACGTTATCATGTGTGCTGTTCCAGTCTTGCGCGTCGGGTATTTATCTCAATCATTTTGTAGTGCTTTCACTCAATGTCTGTAGCAACGTTTCAACAGAGATGCTCATCTGGCAATCATCCAGGATTCTGTATTGCGCGACAGTAGTGTGTATTGTTGGGGTTTCAGGCTTCTCACAGTCGCGTTGGTTTTAAATTTGCACGGAGCTGATGCCCAATACTCTAATGCCAGGATACTGTTTCTTTTCAACATCCCTGATTGTCTGGGAGTCTTGGTCTGTGTATAACTGGGACTTTGATTGTTGTTTCTGGTTTCTTCTGTCTGTTTTGGTGGCTTTGATTGGGCTGGCACACCTCTTGTTCCTGTTGTTGGAGGCTTTCAGTGCAGCTTGGCTTCACGTTGAAAGGACAGGCTATCATCTATTAGGAAAGCTAGGTTTCATCTGGGTCCGGTGGGGGTTGTGTTTGAGCTGGAGGTATCACTGAGTAACGGTGTGCCCGCTGTTTTGTGCCAGGCGTGTTTTGCCTGCTTGTGGTGTGGAGATCTTATCTCATTTGAGAGTGCAGGCTTCCAAATGTTGACGAGTCTGGAAGGAATCATCTCTTCTATTTCAATGCTTTTCAGGTCTTTTTTACAACTCTCTATGGACTTCTCTGATGATTATGTGGGCTTGGGGTTTTCTGTAAGTGGGCTAGGGTTTTTAGTGCCATTGAAAGTTGATGTTGTGCCTGCTGGTTTTTCATGTGTGTGGACTAGTGAGGAGGTGTGTTTCCAGATTTTTACTGCTCCATTTTGTGTGTCATTCCAGGCGGGTTATTATTCTTTCTGTTGGTCTGTCGCAATGTGATGTGGCAAGCAATGATGCACAGGGAACTCCAAGTTCTACTCCAAGACTCTACTAAGAACCTACTCCAAGACTCCACATACAAACTTATAAACACAGACCCAACCACATATCTGGAAAAATTAACCAAGAAGAAAATTATAACCAGCCACATAAGCAAAGAAATCCAACAGACGATCATACCAAGAGAAAAATCTTCCAGAATGCCCCAAACTATACAGCCTCCAAAAATACACCAAGAAGGAATACCTCTGAGACCCATAGTCAGCTCCAAGAGGAGCACCACTACAAAACCTAGCTACAACTTAGCAAACAAGTACAGCCCCATGCTGAAACCGCAGCCCTTCATATGTACAAAACTCATACTACTTCTTAGAAATGATCAAAGATGCTACATATGGAACAAGAAGATCTGCTTGTAAGTTTCGATGTGGTTTCACTAATTCACTCAAGTCCCAATAAAAGAAACTCTCGAAATCATCAAAAATAAATACCAACCAGCTAAACACCTCATGGAACTAACAGAACACTGCTTAACCAATACAATATTCATATACAAGCACAAAGATACAAGCAAATTGAAGGAGCCCCTATGGGATCACCACTGTCACCGCACATCATTGCAAACATGTTCAAGAATTCGAATCCAGAGCCAGACACACTTCCACGTAGGAAAAAGACTGACCCCCACACAGAAGATGAAGACATGACCACGGACCAAGAAGCCATACCGCAGTTGCACCACTACCCACTTCAAAACCCCTCTGACTCATACAAGAGGTGAACTAACACCCACCATGAGAATGTGGCACGACCACGAACGCGAAGCCAAACAACAGGATCACAGCTCACCAGCTCAACTCCCCCAGCAACTAGGAATAACCTGAGCACAACCAGCCCCCACCTGAACAGAACACACCCCCGAGCCAATCAGGACACAGCCAAGCCCCCTACCATCAAGAACACAGCCAAACCCCAACCAATGAGAACACCCCCACCCAATCAGAAACACAGTCACGCCCCACCCAATCAAGTCACACCCCCACTAGCAGTTAAAAGGGAAGAAGCAGTTGCAAGCTCACATTACTCTGAGAAGCACAGAGAGCCAAAGAAACAAGCCTGAAGATGATGAATGAGACTTCATCGAAACGTTGCCTAGATACTTCCAATTTTACGCGGGAGAAAACCCCAAATAACCAAAGATCCACATACAAATACGCAAAACCGCAGAAAACATATATAATATATATTTAGATAGATATATCTATCTAAATATATATATAACATATCTTTTAAAAGAATATGTATATAAAGATATGTATTTAAAAAGATAATATAATATAACTTAACTTTAAAAAATAGATAGATAGATATATACATATATACATATATAGCATAGATATATAGATATAGATATATATGATATGTAGAGATATATATGTATATGTATCTATTTATTTTAAGCTTTCATGGGTACTTACAAGTATGTTGTTTCAGCTTTGTTTTGGGTATTTTCCCACGGCCTTGTAGCTGTGCTTTTAAAGTTGTAGCTAACGTTTTTGGCAGAATCTTACCTGCCATCATCAGGCTTCCTGTATTGTGTTCATCTGTGAATCAAACTCTTACAGTTGTTTCAGTTTTGAAATTTGGGGCTAGCCTATTGTTGTGCCAGAATGTTTTTTTTCTTCATCCTGATTGGTTGGGAGTCTTAGTCTGTGTTTATTGGTCTTTGAGTTTGATGTGTTCTGCTTGGTTGGTGTTTCTAATATCTTCTGTCTGTTTTGTAGCTTTTTTTGTGTCTTGATTGTCTGGCAATATTGTGTTCCTCTAATTGGAGGCTTTTAGTGCAGCTTGGCTCCAGTAAAAGGACGGCTATCATTTGTTCAGAAGCTAGGTTTCCATCTGGGTGCTTGGTTTGGGGTGGTGTAAGAGCTGGAGGTATCAGGGGGAGTCTGTTTGTGCCCATGTGTTTGCCTGGCTTGTGGTGTGGAGATTTTTTTTGTTTGTGAGTGGCAGGTTCCAAATGATTGACAGTCTGGTGGAATCACTCTCTTTCTATTCATCCGTTTCATGTGTTTTTTCAATCTCTATGGCTTCTCGATATTCTGTGTCTGGGGTTTTCTTTCATGGCTAGTGTTTTGGTGTCATTGAAGTTGATGTTATGACCTGTGGCTTCGTGTGTTTGGACTAATGAGGAAATGTGTTCCAGCTTTTTTACTGAATTTTTGTGTTCATCCACGTGGGTACTTATTCTTTCTATGGTCTGTTCCAATGTATGTGGCCAGGCGATGCACATATATGCCTTGGTTTTTCCAGGTCAATTTTTTCTATCTCTATGGCTTCTCTGATTATTCTGTTGTTGAAGTGTTTGGTTTTGGCAATAGTTCTGGTATTTTTAAAGTCAATCTCATGTCCTGTGGCTTTGAGGTGTAGCTGAGACACTCATCTCCAGAACAAAATGCTTTGCCAATGAAATAACACCTAACACGGAACATAATGTGTGTATGCATGCTTATTTAATTATAACAAAGCATAAATGCTTAATATAATTGTGGGCCAGAGCAAAAGGGAAAGGAGGGGCTTCCTTATCCTTTAGGAAGAAAGAGGGGCCTGGGACCGGGAAGATTGGATGGGGAGGAATCAACTCCCCCTTAAATGGAAGGAAAGCAAAGTCCTCCAATCTGGCCTCCTGTCATTTCATATCTCCCCCAAGTTCAGAGGAAACCTCTCTCTCCTTTTCCAGGTGTGGTTGCGTGGAGTTGGGGAGGGAAAGGAAGACCAGGCTGGAAGCACGAGGGCTCCTAATAACCAGGCAACACCACCCTTTGGCCTCCATACAAGAGGACTCCCACCTGAGGCTAAGCTCCAGGTTTCTCCCCCCCCGCTTCCAAGCAAGGAGGATCCTTCCTATATGGACACTGAAGGGGGGGAGGTGAGCCCAGAAAATTATTGCTTGCACAAACAGGCTGGTTTTAAGGAGTCCGTCTTCCTTTGCACTCTTTTGGTCTGGACGTTTGGTCTTTCTCCAACTCACCCCATGCCAAAGTAAAAGCTAGCCAGCTTCTCCTTCCCTACTGGCCTTCCCCATTCACTTCCACCCACTCAATCCAACTTCAGGACAGAGAAGAGCATGCTGGAACATGTGTTGGGCATTTCCAGTACACATTTCCTCTGGTGCTTGCCTGCAATTCTTCTCATTCCTCCAGGCCTAGCTTGCTGAAGGGGGAGAGCAGCCTTGACATTGTGCCACCCTCCTATGGGCCCCATCCATTTATTCTCCTGCCTGAGAAAGGCACCGGAAGAGAAAGTGAGCAGAAACATAGCTCTTGCTAGGGCAAAAGAGCAGAGATCAGAAGGCACAGGCAACAGAAAATGGTGCTTTTCAAAGGCAGCAGCTTCTGTTTCTCTTGTCTATACCTTCTTTAATCTCCACTCTTTTGGCCAGTGAGAGCTATGTTTCTGCTTGCTTTTCCTTGCTTTCCTTTGGCAGTGATGGCTGGGGCCATGGGGGGGGGGGGGGGGGCAGCATAGCAGAGCACCAAGAGGGATGAGAAAACTGATGCTGCTGATGCTTCCCCATTCTGGACCTCTGAACTGGATGGTGAGCACAGACTTGTGATGAATTGGAACTGGATGGTGAGCACAGACCACCCCCTCCCACCACTGCTAGCCAGTACTTTTCCTGCCTGGACCATCCCTATAGCCTGCGGCCATCAAGGAAGAGCCCAGGCTAGAAGAGGTAAGCTGGAAGGTGCAAAAGGACCACACAAATGCAAGTAGAGTGGTGCTTCTGCACCTTCCAGCCATCTCCATTGCCGCTTCAGCTCACCTGTGCCGCCAGCCCCTTCTTGCTGCAACAGCACCATCAACTAGTCCTGGCTAGTGAAGGCTATGCTGCTTTTTGCAGGTTTGCACTCAACCAAAGGGTGGGGGCAGTGGGTGGGTGGGCCATGTGGGTGGCACAACCTTCTGTTTCCGCACAGCCTGGATTAATTGCTTTGGGGTGGACATTTCTCTGTGGCCCACCAAAATTTTCTCACAGACCACCAGTAGGCTGCGGCCCACCAGCTGGCGACTACTGGGCTAGAACACTGGGCCATATATAACAAAATGAAATTCAATGTAGAGAAAAGTAAAGTCCTACACCTAGGCAAGAAAAACCAAAAGTACACATGTAGATTGGATGAAACCAGGCTCAATAGAAGTAACTGCGAGAGGGATCTTGGAGTCTTAGTGCACAACCAGATAAATATGAGCCACTAGTGTGCAGCAGCAGCCAAAAAAGCTAATGCAATCCTAAATTGAATTAATAGAGGGATACAATCAAGATCAAGTGAGGTACTAATATCACTCTATAAAGCCTTAGTAAGACCACAGCTAGAGTACTGCATCCAGTTTTGGTTACCACATTGTGAAAAAAATGTTGAGACTCTGGAAAAAGTACAGAGAAGAGCAAACAGGATGATTAGGGGACTGGAGACCAAGGCACATGAAGAATGGTTACAGGAAGTGGGCTTGGCTAGTCTAGTGAAGAGAAGGACTAGGGGAGACATGATNAAATAAGGAGAAACTTTTGGCAGTGAGAACAATCAACCAATGGAACAGCTTGCCCTCAGAAGTTGTGGGAGCACCATCACTTGAGACCTTCAAGAAAAGATTGGAGTACCATTTGTCAGAAATGGTGTAAGGTCTCCCGCTTTGGGGTGGTTGAACTAGATGACCTATAAGGTCCCTTCCAACTCTGATTATCTGTCATCTGTTATTCCATTGTTCCCTCTTTCCCCAGCAAAGTGGCAAACAGTTCCATAGGTCAGCTGAAGAGGAGTAAGATGAAGATGATGATGAAAATGAAGAAGAGGAGAAGGAGAAGGACAAGCAGGATGAGGAGGATAAGGAATGATTCCCAACATTCCCTGCTAGCTTTCCACAACCAAAATCAATGGGCCCCATTCTCACAACTTTTTGATGGTCATTTTGTTTCACTGTTAAGATGATCTAATGGCTCCTGGGTTGTCTAGTGTTTAGATATAATTGGAGGTAAAGCAAGCCTTGTAAATTAAAAAAAAAGCAAAATTTGAACTTCAAACTGAAGATCTGAACTTTCAAAATTATGTCCTGTAAAAATGTTTTACCCACTATCAATTGACATAGTTAAGTAGATGATGCCAGAAAGAGAAGGGAAAGCCTTCTGTATTAGCAAATTCTATGGAAAAATCATACTGAGTTGAAAATCTAAGGAATATGTCACATCACAATACTTCTATCTTAGTGATATTTATAAAATTCATTAGGATAAAAGATGTTTCTTTTTATTGTTATTGAACATATATTTCTTTGAGTGGAATCTATTGAAATGAATCCATGATATTTGATACTTCTACTGTTATTACAGAAGATGGCAGATGGGAAATTGAAACTTCATACTGTAAACCCTGACCAAATCTGTTGAAAAATCTCAAACCTAGGTACACTGTATGGGTGAGAAATAATTAAATATCTTCTCTGGTTTGTTTAGTTTAGTATCACTCCCTTAGCTGCTCCTGGTTGGCAAAGGAGAACAAGAAACTGGGAAGAAAAAAGCATAGTTGATGCTAGCAGGCTCCTGCATCCAATAGCAAGCAATGATGATGTGGAATCTGACACAGCTCTAAATATCTCTCTGGTAAAATGGAATTAAACTTTTCGAAAGATACCAATGAGATACATATTTCAAAAGCCACATCTCAAATGCCTGGGAGAATTGGAGCAGCTAATGCTCTGTATGACAGTAACATAAGTCTTTAGTCCAGACATTTATCATTTTGTCTTGTGTAAGAGTGCTACATTATGCTTCATCAATGTGTCTTATTGAAAACATGGAAAACTTATATATTGTGTTTCATTTAAACAATTCAATTGAACAAGGTAAACCAGATGATTCCTATGAATTTCTATGAATTATAGAGTAGGAGGTAAGATCCTTAGATAAATTTATTATCCATATCATTTTCATATATCCTATGTATTCTATGGTATTTGTATTCTAAATGAAAAAAAATAGTTTTGACAGTTGACTTTGATTCTTGTGAGTCTTCTCATGTTGTACTGAAACCACTGAATACTGGAAATATAATAATCACCATGATTTAGTAGATATGCAGTAAGTACTGTATGTATCAGAATTGAAACAGTTCAGTGATAACAAGTTACATGTGATAGCTTTCTTGTAAAACCTCTAATTATTTGAAAGCAATTGAGAATTTCTACTGTATTGCATACTAATCAATATTGCTCACTGTATTTCATGTTGAGTTCTCTCTCTGTCTGTCTCTGTCTCTCTGTCTCTCTCTCTCTCTCACACACACACATACACCTCTTTGCCCTCAAATTGTTGCTTCATAGTGATGGACAGCTATTCCTAGGGAGGGATGATAAAAGAAGACAAGGTGAGAATGCCAAGCATATATACTATCATATATACTATCATATATACTATATGATTCTCCCAGGGCAGGATGATCATTTAGATATTCATGCACTTGTATTATAGTGAAATAGGAACATCCTGGAAAGGGATGATAATTTCAGTAACTAAAATGCAAAATGCATAATATCATACTGTGTGGGAGAAGTTTAATCCTGTATTTTATCAAGAAAACCACATGGATAGACAAGTTAAAATGAATAACAACATAGTGCTGTATGATAAGCTCCTGAAATCAGATAGTGCTTACCATGCTACTGAGGAAAGATTCTATTGCAGAGGAACATTGGAGTATTAACAGTGTTTTTGATGGGGCTAGATTAAAACTTCTGGATATCTAATTGATGTTGCTATGCAGGAAATGAAAAGATGAAGACAGAATTAGAGAGGTAAATGGATTGCATAAAGGAAACCTCAAAACAGTAAAAATAAATGAATCAACTACACACTGACAGCTTCGACATAGAGATGAAATGGAGTGGAATTGAACATTTTCAATTATAATATATTATGGTTTACTAATCTGGATAGAAAAGACAAAAGAGAATGGCTTTGCTTTCATAGTCAAGAAGGATTTAGGAAAGGCAATACTTGAATACAAATAAATGACCAAATAATACTAATTATATTTTGTATATTATATCTTTAACAATGTCGATTATTTAAATTTATTAACCACTGATGCAGAAAAAGAAACAATTGATGATTTTTTGTAAGGTTCAATCTGAGATTGACAGAACATACAAGCTAAATATGTTGTTTGATAGTTGGAGATTAGAATGATAAAGTTGGCAATGCAAAAGAAAAAAAAACATAGTTGGGCTTTATGGCCAAGGAAACTACAATGAACCAGGCCAAGAGACATAAAAGAATGAGACTGATGACTTATTTAAATAGGTCAGTATGCAGTTAAAAAAAGAAATGCTTGACCTTAGTTGGAGTAAACACTTTGCCAATTCATGATATTTGGAAAGCACTTTCATCAAAACCTAGCCCACATTTTTTTTACTTAGGGTAAAAAAATATGCTTATTCTGTTATCTGCTTTTACCTCCTGATGTTTCACAAGTTATTTGGTCTTTATGATTGACACTTTCACAAAACCTAATTTGGCAATATGATGACATGATTGTAAAGCCCCTGTCACACTGCACCAACAGATGCAAAGAGGATGTAAAACAGACAAAAAAGCTTGCCATCCGTTGGAATAACGCGATGTACTCACTGCCTCCATTTTGCTTCCTCTCTATCCGTCCAGCATCCGTTTATTGACGTTTCATGCCGCTCAGAAAGTTTTGAGCTGCCCAAAACTTTTGTTGCGGAAAATGTAGCCAATTCGTCCATTCTGCATCCGCTACGTTCCCGCTACGATCCGTTCTGCATCGTTACGCATCCGCCTATATCTGCTAGGCATCTGCTGCGCATCCACGCATACCGCTCAGATGCAGGGAGGAACGGAACAGATGCAGAATGGATGCAGAACGGATGCCTAGCGGATGCAGCACGGAAACAAAGCATTTAAAATGGAAAAACGTTCACAGAGGGGACCTATCTCGGATATTAAGGATGGTCTACAGGATGCTAGAGGATGCCTAGAGGATGCAAAGGGGACACCCTATACTGCCTATAAAAAGGGGAGCAACACATCTGGATCTCACTTTCAGAGCAGCAGCCCTGCGATGAGGACCTCTGCAAGCTTATCTGCCTCTTCCTCTTCCAACGCATCCAGTCATGTCCACCGTGGATCGTAACACAGTCCTTTTGGCAGCCCACCATCCTTTCTGCAACAGTGCGAAGCCATCTACAGGCTCTGTTGAACTCTACTACGGAAAGAAAAAGGGGCGGCAAAGAAGCCGTCTGGGTATGAAGATGGTTCACCTGAAGAGAAGAGGACGGACTGTACAACAAGCTGATGGTGGAGCTCAGGAGCGAAGACACTCGTGCATTCCAGAACTTCATGAGGATGCCTCCAGCCATGTTGACAAAGTTGTGCAGCGCCTGACACCCAGCCTGACCAAGAACAAACACCAACTTCCGGCCCAGCCTGGAACCTGGGCTCAAGGTGGCACTCACTCTGTGCCACTGGCCTCAGGGACCATACATGAAGGAGTATGCAGTACGGCTGGAGGGTGCCACCCAACACCAATCAGACTGTGGTCAGAGAAAGTGGTGCAGGCCATCATCGAAGAATACAAGGAGGAGCTCCTCCAGTTCCCCTCCACTGATGAAGGATGGAAGAAAGTTGCCAGAGCAGTGGTATCAGAAGTGGAATTTCCCCCACACCGTTGGAGCCATCGATGGCAAGCACGTGGCCTGCAAAGCGCAGCCAAGTCGGGGTCCCACTTATCACAACTACAAGGGCTTCTTCAGCATCATCCTCTTCGCCATGGTCAATGCTGATACAAGTTCATGTACATCGATGCTTCAGGCAGTGGCTCATCGTTCAGATGCCCAGGTATACAACACCAGTCACCTCAAGAGGAGCTGGAACGCAAACCTCATCGTGGGCTTCAGAATCCAGAACCCCTGCCCAACGACACACAAGAATATGCTTTACTTCATTGTGGGGGATGACGCCTTCTCCTTCACAACCTACCTCATGAAGCCTACACTTCAAGATACTCACCCGTGAAGAAAGGATCTTCAACTATAGGCTGTCCAGGCAAGGCGGGTGGTGGAGAAATGCCGTTTTGGCATCCTGGCCAACAGGTTCCCAGATACTTCTCACCACCCAGCAGCATTACCCACAGACCGTGAGGAGGATCTGGAAGCTTGCTGCATCCTGCACAATCTCATGCGCACGGCCACTACCCAGTGTTGCAGAACAGGCTCATGGACCTCCAGAGAAGGCAATGGGGACATGGAGCCTGGGATTGGGAGAAGGGTGAAACCTGATAGACACCTGAGGATGTGCAAGGCCCCCAACAGAGCCTCACGTAAAGCGAAGAAGCAGCGCAACCTCCTGAGACAATGGTCAACTCCCCAGCTGGAGCAGTGGAGTGGCAAGAACAGGACCATGGTAGATGCATTTAATGGAGTTGCTTCCTTCAGCCTGTCTTCAATCACACGGATGAGATTGGGCCATGTCATGTTGAGTAGCCCTACAGATGAACAGGGCATTTAATATGAAGAGGTTGTGTTTATGTTGATATGTATGGAAGATTGATTATATTGTTTGATAATAAATGGCTAGGGCGTAGGTGTGGCACCTGGAGGGTGGACGTACAGTCCCACTATGCTTTGCACTGGAGGAATTATCTATCCCACAGGCTATTACCCATCCCAAGGTAGACCTGCCCATCTCACAGGTGTTCCTGCCCATCCCCAACTATCTTAACCCATCCACAAGCAATTGCAAAGGCTTAAACGCATTTCTTAAAGTTTCGCACCAAGACTTTATTAAAAAAAAAGAAATGAAAGGCAAACGTGTGTGAATTCAAAAATGACTTTAATTTAACAACCAAGATATAAGACAAAAAATTAGCTCTTCTGGTAACTACCTCTTGGTCGCTCCCAGGTCTCAGGGTGAAGGGTGCAGGTGCTGTGGGAGGTGGGCTGGTGCTGGGAGTGCTTGTCATCAGCTCATCGCAGAAAAGCAGAAGCGCAGAAGCCCAGCCCAGAAGATGCGAGCCCCCGTGTTGCCAAGAGGCCCGCAGGAAACTCAGGTGAGGGCCAGGGGGCTGGATGGTAGCCCTGACCCTCTTGGCAAGGGCTGGCAGCAGATGGCTGAGGCTTGCTGTGCTTCAGCATGGTTGTGGGGTTGCTGGCTGGCAGGGAGCTGGCAGGAACCAAGGCTGGCAGGCAGCAGGCACACAAGGCTGGCAGGCAGGCAGGTATCAAGGCTTGCAGGAAGTCTGGAGGAAGACTGGCAGGGGAGGCAGGCACAAAGGCTGGCAGGCAGGCATGAACGCAAGGCTTGCAGTGTTAGGCAGGCATACCAGGCTGGCAGGGCAGACTGCTGGCAGCAAGGGCTTCCAGGCCAGGCAGAAGCACCAGGCTGGCGAGCACGAGGCTGGCGCAAGGCGGCCGGCCAGCGCTGGCAGCAGCCTGGCAGCAAGGTCTTGCAGGCGACATCAGGTCAGACAATGACAGAGCAGGACAGCAAGGCAAGTCGATGTGTCTGGCAAGCTAAATACTTTCCTCTGGAATGACGACCTGAACTTAACCGAGCACTGCCAATATCCGTAATAAAACATATTCCACGGGGCTGACGCAATGCATCCTCCCCGCATGCGCAATTAACGCTCGGCATCCGCTAGGCTTCCGCTGTGCATCCACTAGGCTTTCGCTCTGCATCCGCTTCATCCTCTCTGCAACTGCTCTGCATCCGCTGTATCCGTTCCACGTCCGCTTTCCATCCGCCCTGCGTCCTCCCCCCGTCCGTGTTATCCGCTCCAGTTATGCAAATATTTGCCCCTTTTGAGAGCGGATAACAACGGATGGAACATTTTGTTTGTCCATTGTGTCCGTTTTGCATCCGTTGGGCAGTGTGACAGGGCCTTTACTTGATTGTATAGTTCATTTGATGAAGTGTGAAGAATTGTTATCATTTGTCTCAATTGCATTATAATAGATAAAGATGAAATAATATACTCCATTAAATCAAATTATAGATATATTATTTCTTTCAAGACTGTCTACATTGACTCATAATTGCTTTCTATATAGTGTCCTAATGGACAT
The DNA here is from genome assembly GCA_004320025.1 of Laticauda laticaudata. Lineage (NCBI taxonomy): Eukaryota > Metazoa > Chordata > Lepidosauria > Squamata > Elapidae > Laticauda > Laticauda laticaudata. The sequence goes on along the minus strand of BHFT01035974.1, from coordinate 37,998 downwards.
GCTAGAGATAGAATGTGAATACTAAGTATGTGTTCTGTCATTGTCTTGCTCTTCCTTACAATATCCTATCTATTCCATAACGCTTCAGAGGGTTAGATTCCCATTTACAAAAAGTACAAGGGGGAAATTTATTTGGAACACTAACCAAGCAGAACTGAAATTTAGAACAGTTGAATGCTCTCAAGATTAAAGATATACTTACAAATTGTAGTAAGCTGATTGGTGGCAAATGGATGGGAATCAAAAGTTGAGCATGGCATCCATAGCTGTTAATTAATGCCTGTTTAAATGCATAATTGTTCCTAAATAGAAACAGAAAAGTATTTAACATGGTCCTCATTAATAATCTTGAATTAATATATTTAATTTTTTAAATGTTATTGCCCTAATTCTCCTAAAATCTGTCAAAAGTTATTGTATACTGTATTAAGATATCAACAAGAGCCTTGCTTTCAGGAGTAATTTTTAAATTGTTAATGACTTCAATGAAGACATTAAAATGTGCAATTTCTTCTATATCATTTATATTAGAATATGCAAGTGAATATTAATGAACAAATATTAATAAAACTACTAGAAAATTGAAAGCTGCAATAATTATTTTCACTAATATGCTGTTTTTCTTCAATAAGATTTTTTTTTGTCTGTAAATGACCCATATTTCATTCTCATATAGAGAGATTATAAATCATAAAAGTGGAAAAATCCATTTAGAGTAATGGTCCTAACAGTTTGCTCAGTGCAGGAATTAAACTTGATCTAATGTATTACAAATTTGGACTCTAGACATAAGTGTAAAAAGACTTCTCCATGGACAACACTACCAGGAAAGAAAGAAAGAATTAAAAAAAGATCATTCTGTTTCCCCTAGACTTTGCAATGAGATCGGTGACAGCATTAAATCTGCTAATACTGATTAAAATTCTGCCAATAATGTTAGGCATAAAAAGCTAGTTTTAAACACTGTAGCAAATTTGTGAAATAGAATTACTGCCCCATCTCTTATTGGTTTGAATGTTAGATTTGGACACAATTTCAACAAAGCACCAGTCACTGCAACTTCAATTGATCTTTCCATTATATTTTCAAATAATTTTGATAATGGGCTGAATTTCAGAATTCGCATGTTCATTGGTCAGGAAAACATGCACTTTTATTCTTCAGCATGTAATCCTGCAATACCATAAATCTCGAATGCTCATAATTCCACAGTAGGTTCCTTCCTCCTTGCCTGCCAAATATGCAGAGTACAATGATCTTGGGAAAGGGAGAAGCACAAATCCTACTTTCCACAGATGATTATACACTGCCCATCAGTTCATTCTTAGATGTCAGATTATTGCAAATGTTTGCTATCCAATGAGATTTCCCTACATAAAAGGACATATCAATAAAATCTTATAAAAAAGTATTTATCCATTTTTCCTCCTCTCCTCTCACAATTCCTACCTTTTTAGTTAAGTATGACTTCTTCCATATATAATAGCCCATGGTTAGCTTTTGCACTATGCAATCTTTTTCTTGGCTACCAAACTCCTGGAACAACCACAGCAGGGTCCTATTTTTACTAAATTGAATGTTAGGCAGGAGACCTGCAATTTAATTCACATGAAGGAGGACACTAGTATTTAACTGACTTTCATTCTCTTTATGGGAAGATTGAATAAATGGTAAAGTCATGCAGATTGATCAATTATAATTTTGGGAAGGGAAGGAACGCTAGTGTTGATTTGTTCATTTACTTGCTAAGCATTTCAAGTGATTTGACACTCCATGATTAAAACCTCTACAAAGAAAAAGGTCTTTGATCTGTTTGTATTTTATTACTACATTCACATGAAAAGCATTTAGATAGACTCAGCTAAAGTAGAATCTATTCTGTTTGGGGAGCCTTCCCATGCTATCAGAGATGCTTTTTGAATTTTTGGACATTTTTTTTTAAATTGTTGTACTGCATAACTGGATAGAAAGCATTCCTGTCAAACAGACAATAAATGGTCAAAATTGGGAACGTCGTGTCAAATTCTGTGCCTGTCAACAGTGGTGTCCTCCAAGGCAGTGTTCTAGGACCAACTCTTTTCATACTCTACATAAATGACCTCTGTGATCATATCAGAGCACTGACGTTCTCTTCGCTGATGATGTAAAACTATTCATAGCTACAGACAATACTGCTACCAGATTCAAAGACCTTGGGACTATGTATCAGAATGGTCAAACAAATGGCAACTTCAAGATCTCAACAAATAAAAATGCTCTTGTCCATACATATTGGCAAAAATCAGAAAAATAAAATACAGGACTGAAATAGTAAAGACCATTGTTGAATGATCCAACTCTGTCAAGAATCTTGGAGTAACTGCATCTTAAATGACCTAAGTCTGGAGGCCCAACTGTAACTACATAACCAAAAAAGGTGTTAAGAGTTGTTACCGGAGAGTATAGGATATACTGCTATTTATTTGATCTGTAAATATAGTACAGGAATAACTAGAGCATACAAATTGCTAAGACCAATATTCGAATACAGCTCATCAGTCTGGAACCCACATTCATATCTGATTAATAATACAGTTGAGAAAAGTCAGAAATAATTTCAACAAGAAAGTTCTCACTCCTCTACTCATGCAGAATACCTTATGCGCACCAGAACTTGAAATTTCTAGAACCTAAGAAAATCTTGAACATACACCAGCCTTCAGTCTGCCTGATATTAAGTAATTGTATATAAAATCATACATTGCAAATGTCCTAACCAGTCAATGAATACTTCAGCTTCAACCCTAACAACACAAGAGCAAAACAATTGACACAAAACTTGCAAAGTTTAATCTTTCACTAAAACTTGATTATAGAAAACTAATGACTCAGAAATGGTCAGTGTCTGAATACTCTTCCTGACTCTGTGGTTTTTTCCACGCAATCCCAAAAAACTTTAACTTAGGACTGTCTACTATTGACCTCACCACTTTCCTAGGGCATGCATAAGTGCACCAACATGCCTACCAGTCCCTGTACGTATTTTTCTTTTAAAGTATATTTTTTAATTTTTCTTATATTGTTATCTTATCCATGTATTCATAACTATGTTTTTACTTATACCTATTATCTTGTAAGCAATTGACAAAAATAAAATATAAATAGATCAATAAATTATTGATTGACTTAACCAAGAAGAAGGTTCATTGTTGGTTTCTAATACTTAATATCTTGTTGAACTGAATTATACATGCATTTTTCATTCATTACTTCATTCACATTCTATTAGAATGAACAGACAGGCTAATCCTTTTGCGGCTGCCCTGCAAGCTGTACTTTTCCAATCCAGTGCAGAGTTTGTGATGAAACTCTTTCCTTGTTTGTCCCTTTCTTGTCAATTCTTTCCACTGTACAGGAGCTATGGTATTTTCATAAGGATATTTTGCCATTAACCACTGGTGCTAATGGGTAAAATTCTCCATCAAAGTCCGAATGAATTGCAAGAACATGGTGAAAATAACTTATCATTCATAATTATATTTCTCTAGATCAGATGGGTCTTTTGTCCCTCTCATTTCAACTTTAATATATTTTACATTCCTAACTTATATTTTCATAGAATGATAGTATATCATGTGAATCAGGATTTTTTTTCTATGCAAATTTTATTCCACCACTATTCTGCCTCTGGATGTCAGCATTCCAGCAAATCTCCATTCCAATCAATAACTCTGAGACAGGAGTACCTCAAAGGTACCTTTATTTAGATAGTAAACTGGCACATCTGTGGAATCCCAAATTTGAAAGTTTTTGGGCTTTCTTGCAGAATTCAAAACTACAAATCCATCCTTCCTTGGCCGTCATCACATCAAATGGCCCAATCATGATCCGTCCTAAAGTAAGATCCTATTCTGTGCCATACTCAATGACCTTGAACTAACAAAAGAATTTTATTTTGTCAACTTATAGCTATTCAGTTGAATCCCCCCTCCCACTTTCTAAGGCTTGTGGCTTTGTGGGATCATCGAATCTCAATATGGCTTTCAAAGCTGACATGGGGTATACTGGTACCTTGACATCCACCCTGATCCATGTGATTTGGGAGTTCTCTTCCCAAACTATACTCAGCAAAGCAAAACCCATCCACCTTACAGACATGACCAACCTTTGTAGAAATCTTCTGTGTCCCCTTTTCTTGGGAGTGGGGAGAAATTGTACCTATAGTTGTTTTTGCACTTGATCACTTAAATTCCACAAGGAAATAAAACTGAAAATATATCCCCAGTGAATATTTGAATGGCATGTATAGCTGGAGCTGACACAAATGATTATATGCAGATGATTTATGGATTACTTCAAATGCAGACACCAGTGTTTATGTATATGGTATAACATAATGATTTAATACCTATAGGTAAAGAGAGAAGAGAAGGGAATGGGGGAAGAGGAGATGAGTGGAGAGAGGAGAAGAGAGAAGTTATAAAATTTGGGATTTTATTTAGTGTATAGAATTTCTTAAATATTTGGGAGACTTGCTTCATTTGTAGATGTAAATACTTTATACAGTATCAGATTAAAGACCATATCAGGTTAAAGACAGGTTTAAATATCAGACTAATGAATCCAGTAATTTAGCGATTATAAAGATAAATAAAATCACCCTCTGTCTCTTAGTATTGTAATAGTAATTCACTGATTAGTTATTACAAAAAAAAAAAAAAAACAGACATTTANAAAAAAAAAAAAAGAACAGACATTTAGATTATCTTTATAAAAATTTCTTGTGGCATTTAATAAATAAACTAATTTCAGGTCAGTATATGTTGCAGAAGAAAGCATGTCCTAAAAATAAAAAGTAACATATTAAGTAAATATCAGTTATTTACTGAAACCTCACAAATGCCATTTAACAGTTCTACTAAGATTAATCATTCAATGTAAATGCGTCTCTAAGATATAGTCAGTTTTCTCATTGTACATTATTTAGAAGTTTCACTCATTAAATCATCAATTCACCCCATCATTTTGAAATGAAGTTTGCCTTTCCCTGCAGCAATATGTGAAGCTAATTTATTTAAAATGCTTATTTTATGTGAAAATGTTTAAGCTGCATCTTTTCTCCTAAGAATTCAAAGTACCTAGCAACAACAATATTGTAATCATTTCGAACACCTTTTTCCGTAAACATTAAACATCAATACATGAAAAGACTTGTTATAGAATTTATATTTTTAACAAAGGGAAAGTGAATCCCAACATTTCCAGCCAATGGTGTCATTAAAAAGGTTTTGAACATCTTGAAGGCCTCTAATTTTATATCAAGCTTGCCCTATTGGTGTTGTAAACATAATATGTTTTTAAGGTTTTATTTTAAATCTTTAAGCCAACCTGCTGGTGAAAGATCTGGGGCAATATAGAAATATTTTAAAACTGTAATGGAGATGGTAGTGGCTTTCATGACAAATCTTTAAAAACCAGTCCATATTGGAATTTTTTTTTCTTTTATCAATCATTATGTAAAAATTCCATAGAGACTTTATTCTAAAAAACAGAATTGTAATGAGGGTGGGGCTCAAGAATGTTGAAAACAATCTCTTCTTTTTGTAGACATACTGATGTGTAGGTGTAATTTTATCAATTTTTTTTATAATAGTAAAATCTAGTGCAAGCTAAACTTAAAGAAAAAAATAAAAATAAAAGCTGCAAGGAAAAAGAAGAAAAAAGAAAGAGAAAGAGAAAAAGAAGTAATTTCCAACCTTCATCACAAATATAAACAAGTTTAGTGACTCTTTTACCATTATCTTCATTAAATTATATGTTTATTCCATATCTCATTTCTTATCTACAGATAAATCCATAAAGCTTCATCGTTGAAGTTCTGATGACTGGTACTTTTAATTTTAAAACATCATTCACTTACTTTTGTAAATCTTTTCCAAGTCATTCTCTTGGCTTGTAAATAGTAAATCATACATAGGAGAGAAGAGAGAAAGAAAAAAAAAAGAGAAGATAGAAAAAGATAAGAAAAAGATTTCCAAACTTTATTTGGTACAAACATATACCAAATATATCAGACTGCTACTCTACAGTTAATGTTTGTTTACACTATTTACATAGTGCCATATAAATCTAATCCTCAAATTACAAAATAAACTTTTTATTTCTTTCAGTTTCTCACAAAAGAAGTCCAAAAGTGGTTTCCAAGTAGAAATACAATGTGTCAAAATTATTTTCTTTCTTTCACAAGGGTGTCAATTTCACCATCTCTGCGAATTTCACCAGATTCACCATCCATTCTTCCATTGTAAATAGAATAGAATAGAATAACAGAGACTTAGAGGTCTTCTAGTTCAATCCCCTACTTAGACAGGAAACCCTATACCATGTCAGACAAATGGTTATCCAATCTCTTATTAAAAATTACTCTTATTAAAAATCCAGAGGCAAGTTGCTGCACCGATTAATTGTTCTGTCAGGAAATTTCTTCTTAGTTCTAGGTTGCTTCTCTCCTTGATTAGTTTCCATGCTTTGCTTCTTGTCCTGCCTCAGGTACTTTGGAGAATAGCTTGACTCCCTCTTCTTTGTGGCAGCCACTGAGATATTGGAACAGTGGTATCATGTCACATCTAGCCCTTCTTTTCATCAGACTAAACATACTCGACTCCAGCAATTGTTCTTTATATGTTTTAGCCTCCAGTCGCCTACTCACACAAATTTGTGTAAGTCATTCCATCATCGAGCCTGTAAAAGTCTCATTGCTGTTATCATATATGGAAGTAACCCATATAAGTTATTTTATTGTAAGGGTATGTTAATAGAATCTTAATGCCTGAAAGAACATTTTTCCTCTTGCCGCCTTTACAACCCAAGAAACCAGGGTGGGTCTCTTCTGAGCTGCTTGTCCCACCCACATTCCTGCTGTGGTACAAGATTTTGTTTTATCTGAATGTTCTCTTGGATGCATCTTTTTGCCTCGTCTTCTGAGGCAAAGGATTACAAACCATTAAAAGTGCCATATACAGTAGACTTAAATATAGAGGCAACAGAAACTTCAAAGGTGATAGTAGTGTCTTTCTTGACCTCAAGAGAAATACAAATTCACTCTTGCTTTTGTATCTATTTTAGCTGAATACAGTTCCATAAAGTGAAGCAATAGTTTTGATTTTAGAAAAGTTTTACAAAGTATACTGTGGCAGTTCTCACTCTATTATTTAGGAACCCTTTCTTCATGAATTCAGGCTTCCTCCCTGACAACTTATAATTTATTTTTTTTGTTTAGGAAGGACTTCCAGTCATTTATTCAAATGAAGAATATAGAAGACAAAAATAAATACATTCCAAACTGAATAGTATTTATATAGAATTACTGCATATAATCATACCTATTGTGTGTTATTGTAGAGAAAGCTGTGCGGACGCTAACTTTATGGCTTTTACTGCATTCTGAAATAACTATTCAACAAAGCTTTTTAAAGTAGTTATGTTTTCATTGCCATCTGACTTAGAAAATTCAATGCTGAAACCCTTAAAGACAGATATTTGTGGCCCTTCAAGGATAAAATTGTTTTCCATGCTAATTTGAACATTATTTATATGCATTGCATACTAAGATATTCAGTGCAGCATATGAACAAATTGTACCTTTTTCAGTTTAAATGGTTTGAAGACATGAATAAAAGCTCAAACTTGTCCTGACTAGCACATCCTCCTTTGGGCCATTTAGGTACATTCAGGGAGTGGTGTGTTAGTTTTTGCATGATTCACCCTCTTTGACAGAAGCACCAGCTTACCTACTCTTGAAGAAGATGAGGTTTATGCAGATATTGATTATCCTCAAGTTTTGTTCACGGTGTAGAAAATCCTAAGCAATCTAATGAACATACATCCTTTGCCAGTAGAACTTGTATATCCAAAACAATCAAATCCTATTGCATTTGCCAAGAGTTGCATATGAAAGGTTGTTGCAGATTTATAAATAAGATATTTAATATAATTTGTATAAATGCATGCATGATAACAAATAATTCAATCTCTTCCAGGCTAAGTCAGCTGTGAGAAATACATCAGAATCAGAGGTGGTATTCAGCAGTTTTTGACCAGTTCTGGAGAACCGGTCGCGGAAATTTTGACTAGTTTGGAGAACCAGCAAATACCATCTCTGACTTGAGATTTTACAGAATCCTTCCCTTGCCACGTCCACTAAGCCATGCCCACAGAACCAATAGTAAAAAAATGTGAATCCTACCACTGATCAGAATGCACAATCTTTTCTTCTCTTTGTGTGCTTTATTGACCCATGCGGTATATAATTATGAATTATCTGTAGTTTTCCATTTTGTCATTTTAAATAAATGAGTTAACCAATACAGTTTCTATTAAGTAACAAAATGGTACAATTTACAAATAAGCAACACATTTTTCTTTGGCACTGAAAATAGTTTTTTTCTTTTCTTTTCTCTTGATTGTCTGTTAGTATATAGGCACAGATACAAACTCTTTCCCACACATACAGATTTACCCCCATCCCAGCTATTTTCATTTTTATCATGTGGGGTTTTTATCCTTTTTTTTTGCTTCATGACTTGCTGTACTGATAAAGTTTGATGCATGAGAGAACAAAGGCTTGGAAGCTTACCCCATGTTTCAGCCATTTGTATTCTTTTTTTACCAACCAGATTTCTTTGTTCTACTTCATCAGCTGTACTGTTCTTGCATTTACAGATTCTTACTCTTGCCAACAAGGCTACAAAAACCTGGATGATCTCTAGATTGCAGAAAAGAATAGTGTTCAATCTCTTCATGGTTGTTTCGTGGCTGTTGTAATTTTTAAGGCACAGCATCTTTGGCCTAGATGCCAACTTCAGTTCCAGAAGCAGAGTAATAATAAAAAAAAAAAACTTTGAAAGCAGAAACTAACAGAACAAAACACAATGACTTTATTTTGGAGATCCTGGTTGTCTGCTAGCAATGTAAGCTTTTCCCAGTAAAGGTAACCTTTGTTTAATGACTGCAATTGGTTCTGACAACTAGGCTGTGAAGGAAAACAGTCATTAAGTGAACATATGACTGAGAGAGAGAAACTGCAAAGATCAGTGATTGCTGTGAGATCATTCAGATAAACATCTCTTTACAGCAGTCCATGATTGACTTATTTTTCCCTCATCAGAGAGTAGGGAAAGTGAACACATTATCTTTTCTTGAACAGCTTGTAGCACAGTGTTCCCTTTAAAAGTTTCAACTGCAAATGAACAAGCTGAGGCCTGTAACCTTAATTTGTTGATTAGAACCTTCCTCTGGCTGGCAACTGCTGCCTGAAACTGACCAGATCTTAATCAAAGCCCCACTAAAGGTTTTCACTGGCCTACAGGTGAAATTCGAAAAATTAGAATAACGTGCAAAAGTTCATTTATTTCAGTAATGCAACTTAAAAGGTGAAACTAATATATGAGATAGACTCATTACATGCAAAGCAAGATAGTTCAAGCCGTGATTTATTATAATTGAGATAATTATGGCTTACAGCTCACGAAAACCCCAAATCCACAATCTCAGAAAATTAGAATATTACATGCAATCAATAAAACAAGGATTGTACATAGAACAATATCGGACCTCTGAAAAGTATAAGCATGCATATGTACTCAGTACTTGGTTTGGGCCCCTTTTGCAGTAATTACTGCCTCAATGCGGTGTGGCATGGAAGCTATCGTGGCACTGCTGAGGTGTTATGGAAGACCAGGATGCATTGTTCCGTCTCATGTCTCTCATCTTTCCCTTGTCAATGCCCCATAGATTCTCTATGGGGTTTAGGTCAGGCGAGTTTGATAGCCAATCAAACACAGTAATCCTATGGTCATTGAACCAGATTTTAGTGCTTTTGGCAGTGAGGGCAGGTGCCAAGTCCTGCTGGAAAATGAAGTCAGAATCCCCATGGTTTTGAGGTCCTGAGCAAAAAATGAGCACATGGGTAAAGGAGAGAGATTTATATCTGCTGTTGGGCTTTGAACTTGCTTCCTGTTCCTGTTGTAAGAAATGTATCCTGGTTGGTTTTCAGACCCCCATGGGGCCATGCAGGGGTAAAGACAAGATGTAGGTTGTCTTGAGTCCCAGGTTTGGTTGAACCTTGCTGAGAGATATAATGAAGGAGCTTTGGGCAATTCCTTTTATGGCTTAATGACTTTGTCCTGGTTTGGATTGTGAGTGAGAACTAATTCTATCATCCTGGAGCTGAAGGTCTTCTGTATTGTAGATAAGATGGCCCAGTCTTTTGACTTGTAGATAAACTGGTATCAAAATATCTGCTGCGGCTGAGTTTCTGTGTCCCTTAAGATTTCTGTTTCTCTTTTAGAGGAAATATTCTGCCTTTTTAATATTTCCTAGAATATTTCATTGGTTGGGGGTGGGTGCTAACTTTCTACAACATGTACTGAAATGGTGGTTCCTTAAGTATATATAATGTCCTGGATTCTCCACATTACTAGAACATTACTGATAATCTCAAGTCTAAATGTTGCTTCTTCCCACCGTTAGAAGAAAGAAAGCTCAAAAGTAAGGAGTGATAGGAACTAAAACAAAAACTGGAGTCAATCTAGAGGGGAAATTCTGTATTAAAATGTATTCTACAACATCCATAGATGCTTTGCATAGCACAGTGCTATTATTATTAGAATTGTTAACAAAACCAATACAATTATTCTGTTTAAAATGTTTTCCATATCTATATCTTAAAAATAAGATAAGGTTTCATCCAAATACAAAGCCTTATTTTTATTTAGTTTTGTTGTTTGGAGAAATAACATCAGTGTAAATACGGTAGAAAAATATGTAGCAAAGAAAAGCTGTTTAGATCTTTTTTTTTTTGCTACAGATAGAAGTATCTAAGAAATGACTCCAAAGACAGCAATTACTTTTAGATTAAGTTGCCAATTGCAATATATTTGGCATTTCTCACTCTCTGTCACCTGGTTGTTAGAGTTTCCATCAGAACTTCAAATACTATAATTTACTGTACTGGCTGAAGAAGATAGAGAGCTATGAAATCAATTTCTTTGGCAGGTAACAGGGTTTCCATAGAAATTGCACACTTAGTAGATAAATAAACCTTTCCAAACTCACATTTCTCTTCTAAATGCTTGTTCCACACAAAAAGAAGTTGGAAGAAAACCAAAACATGTTCAATTCCAAATTGCAAGAAAATGGAGCTGTGCTTCAAATGCCATTGGATAAGATTAGCTTTTTCATTTAACTCGTGAAAATGAATCAGTCCTGCAAAAGTTGAGCTTCTTTCATTTTTCATGCACAACTGAGAATGTTGTGACCTTTCTGTGTCTTTTTCTAAAATGAGAACTTTTACACAGCAGCATGAAGAAATGTGACATTTGGAAGAGAGTGCAGAGTGGTTAACATGATAGAGAGGGGTTTTTTTTTGTTTGCTTTTTTTCACACAGTTATTATAAATGAAGAGAGGAAGCAATTGTTATCCATGTACTGTGGGGTGTCTCTCAGACACCATCTATTTTTATAAAATTTAATGAAATACAATGCTCACACAATTGTCCCAATTATTTCAGACATTAACATAAAAATAGCATTATGCCCAGCAATTTTGTGCTAAAGGTGAGGTGTTAGTGCTGACCCAAAATATATACACACAAATTTGGTCAAGAGTGTGCTTTATGTTCTGCAAATGAGAATTGTTTAAACAGTAAAACCACAGGTATCATCAGTGGTGGATTCAGCCAGTTTGCACCAGTTTGGGAGAACCGGTTGTTAACTTTCTGAGCAGTTTGGTGAAATGCTTGTTGGAAGAAATCATTAGGGCAGAGAACCAGTTGTTAAATTATTTGAATCCCACCACTGGGTATCACTATGAGTAACTAGGGATTATTTCATTATTAGCCATGGTTAGATTATTTCATGAGCCATGGTGGCACAGTGGTTAGAGTGCAGTACTGTAGGCTACTTCTGATGACTGCCAACTGCCTGCAATTTGGCAGTTCAAATCTCACCAGGCTCAAGGTTGACTCAGTCTTCCATCCTTCTGAGGTGCGCAAAATGAGAAGCCAAATTGTTGGGGGCAATAGGCTGACTCTGTAAACCACTTAGAAGGGGCTGTAAAGCACTGTGAAACAGTATATAAGTCTAAGTGCTATTGCTACTGTTTTGTTCGGAAAACACGAGGTAGACCGGGTTCCAACAACAAAAGTCTTTATTCAAAAGGAGTTAGTAAAACGGCCGAACTTGGCGGCAGCCTTTTATTACAGGCTAGCCTGCCGGGCTTGTAAACCATGGCAGCTGTTTCGAATTTTGCCGCCTTTTTTCACTTTATTTGGATTGGTCTTAGGACACCAATCCAATGCTTACTTTAGGTTGACCAATCAGATTTGCGTTTGGAGTAACCCACTTTGCATACAGAACACCCCTCCCTCCTTAGTTCAGTCCTACATGGTGATTGTAAGTCGCGGCAGGTAGGCGGGGCTTTTTCCTGGACTCGACTGGACTTGCGCAGTTCACTTTCGGCGGAGACTTTCGGACCGGTTCAGATGGGCTGCTGTGTTGTTCCGTCCTTCTCTCTGGAACCGTCTGGAAGGGTGAGTCAGCCATTCTTGCCGCCTGATTTCTTTAGGCTGGCGTTTTTGCCGCTCCCTCCGTCCCGTTTCCTCCGGGTCGAGCTGGCCTGGCTGCCCCCTTCCGATGGGCTCTTCCGCCCAGTCTCTTTCAAACAGTGAGTCTTTTTATTTGCTTCTTTGTTTTTGTTGTTAATCTCTGTTGCGTTTTTGTTTGTATCGGTCTTTATTTGTTTCTCCGATTTCCCCCCCCCCCCCTTGGTTTGGCAATCACCAGTTTTTTCCAATGTATGCGTGTAATCGTCTGTATTATTGCGTTCTATGTTTCGGGAACGGAGCTGGTCTATTGTGCCGCTTCCATCTCTTGACTTGTCAACCGGTAGGATTTGGGGCGCTGTTATTTGCGTGATTTGTCCTGTAGCCAAACAGGGTCCCAGTGAAGTTTATTCGCGTAACCAACTCGCCTATTTCAAATTTCTAATCGTGTAGAGGAGATCCGGGGGGGGGGTGGTGTTTCTGTGTAAATTTGGGGTGCAACCTATCAAGGTGGTGATCTTATTTCCTCCCCATGAGCAACATATTCTAAGCTGGGACTTTTGTTGTCGGGGCTATCTGGGCGTTATGTGCTGGAATGTGAGCAATCGGTTTTTTTCTGATTTGGTTCAGTCTCCGGTGTTCTATTCTTTCTAAATCCCTCTTTGCGTACAACTGGACCATCTCTCTAAGCCCTGCATTGCAGCCGGGGTGATGCCCGGCGTGGTTTTAGTGCATGTCTGACTTATACCTAGGGAAGCTAGGTTCATTGCATACGAATTGTAGGCTGGTTAGCTTGCCGCTATTATCTGATAGCATATCCGGTAGACAATGGGTGGCGAAAAGAGTTGTCTAGTTTGTGTTTGGATTACAGTTTCTTTTGTCGTTGGCATGATTTGTTACTTCTAGCCAAATTAGAAATAGGCGCATCAAACGACAATCAGGAATGTATGCCCTTGGTAGGACCCACGAAATCAATGTGGATTCTGACAAGGCCTCGCGGGTTTCCCCAGTCTCTAATGGGTGCTTTAGCAGGGACGGTCTAATTCCCTGGCATTTTGCAATAATGCTACACAATATTCTAAATCGCCTCTACTCAATAACCCGGCCCACCAAACATAACTTCTAGCAGGCTTTTCATTTCACCAAATTCGCCCGGGTGCCCCTTCTGTGTAACATCCCAAGTACCCGTGGAAGTGTGTAGTTTGTTTAGGAATGACTACCCTATCAGCCACAATAAACACCCCTTTTTGAACGAAAAGTTCAGTCTGTCTTGGTCCGGGAAAAGGTTTTGCAAAGTTTTCCAGTTTTTGGTTTTTCCGGCCAGCCTTTTCACTACCCAGCTGAGAATGCGGCAGTCAATGAGTTCTTTCGGCGGTGGCTCTGGTGACAATAAGCTTGATCATGGGTAGATAGGGCAAGTCTCTATTGTTGTAAGCTGCCATCACTAGGTGGCCTGGGTTTTCCTCTGTGTTCTGGCTAAAGGGTGCCTCTGCTCAAGCGTCCGCATGGGAATTTGTTCTGGTCCATGCGTTCATTACATGCTCGTCAGAGTGTAGATAGGCTGCCTAGAACTCTGACCATCTAGTCATTCTTGAGCATAGGATATTTGGTGTTTGGCTTGTTTCCTGGCCAAAATTCCGCATTAGCGGTTGTTGGTCTGTTATATTTGAAAGTAACACCCGTAGAGGTACTCGTGGAAGCGTTTCACTCCAGCGACACATTGTCCAGCTTCTTCTGTCGAGTTGGCTGTAATTCGTCTGGTTTTTTAGACAAGTCCTAGTAGTATGTCAGACGGTGCGGCTCTCTGCCATGGCCAGGATGTTGGTGGCTCAGATAGCACCGACGTCCATAAGCGAGCGTGCGTCAGCACCTCAAATGGCAGTGTGTTTGCAAAATTGAATGAGAACTTTGATGTTATGCATTAAAATTGTGGAATTCTTCCATAACCCCAAGTCCAAATTGCTTTCTTGTCCAATAGACGGTGTAGTTCTCAATGTGCTTTTTCGGTAGGAATACATTATAAAAAATTTATCAGTCGGCAAGGAAATGCTTCTAGTCGGTTTTGTTTCTTGTTCTGGGTGCTTCATTGATAGCTTTAATTTCTTTGTCTGTAAGGGTGATTATACCTCTCCTCTATAATAGCCGGATTCGACTATTCTTAACGCAACATTTTCTCTTTTCACCTGTAGGGCCAGATTCTCTAAACTTAGTTAGTACTTCTTTGAGTCTTTTTTTAAATTGGGGTTTCATTTTGGCTGCAGATCAAGGATTACGTAGTCAAAGTATGGTACGATCCTTGTATGCATTTAGGAGGCCGTTACCATTAGACTGCTGGAAAACGCGCTGGGCTACACTTACCCAAAATTGAGTCGGTGAGCATTTGAATGCGCCCTTTAGGGTGACTATAGTCTGTGCTTCCGCAGTTTCTGGGTCCACTGGGAGTTGTTGGTAGGCTTTGTGCTAGTCGAGTTCAGCAAAAACCTTTCCCTTTTCCCAGAGTGAAGCAAAATGCTGGACTACTGGCACTGGGTATGCGCTTGGTTGTAATGCGTGGTTCAGGGAGCAATCTCATAGTCACCACAGATTCTAATGGACTCCGTCGGGTTTTGACAGGTTTGTGACTATAGTGTTGTCCCACTTGGCCATGGTCCACAGGTTTTAACACCCCTGGGCTTATTTAATTTGTTCTAAGCTGTTCTACTCTATTTTTGCCTTTAGTGCAAAAGGAACTCGCCTGGCTTTTTTTCTTCGTGGGCTATTTGGGGGTTTAGACATTGAAAGAAATTGGATTCCGCCGATAACTTTGCTCAAGTGAGCTGTCAAAAACGTCCTTGGAATTCATGGATGAGGTCTTCTTTCCCAGCCGGTTGTGTAGTCACTCGATCGATCCAGGTCATCCGATGTCCCAATGTGCGCAACCATTTGAATGCCCCAGAGGCTGTGGTCTGTCTCGGTCGACTATGGTCAGCGGTAGCACTTTACGTGTTGTTTGTAGGTGACCTCGCAAATGTCCCATTGTCCGACTACAGGGATTTGGTTTCCCTGGTAGTCCTTGAGAGTTAGGGTGCTGCTTTCTGTAATTCATTTGGTTTTTGATATCTGGGATTAGCTGTTTTATTGTGTTCCCACGATACCATAGAGAGAAAGGACCCCGAGTCTACTTTCCAATCTTGCAGGGCTTCCCTTCGATTTCTACAATGACCTTTAACTTTCTTCCGGCGCTTTCCGTCTGAGTGCTTCCTATCGTGAAGTCTGAGTGTGTATTTGGCTCGCCTTTGTCTTGTTGCCACTTTCTCTCAGTTCGTTTTGTTCTCAGCTTGTATTTGGGGCATTTTCTGTGTCTCGTTGGGCTGTAGCTTTTCTTGTTTCTGCAGACTTTTTTCGTATATGCCCTCGTTTCTTGCAGACCCTGCAAAGTGGCATTGGAGAATCTGCATTGGCTTTGGGATGGTTTTCCTCCGCAGCCAGCACATTCCCCGCCAATTTCTTCTTTCGCCACTCTTTTCTGTTAGTGTATAGGCGGTGGAACTTCGTCGTCTTCTTTCGCTTAGAGTCAGGTGTTTCGCCATACCTTCGTCGGTGCGTGGTGTGGTGATTGTTTTTCTGTCCTTTGTGTCCGGGTTTCGTTTCGTCACTATGTGTGTGTCAAATTTTCCTTCATAGTGACAGTCCGATTTTTTTCGTGGCTTCGGCGGCTGTTGGCTTCCGTGATAGCTTTCAGGCTCTACACTCGATGTTGGGGTTTGTTGAGTAATTTACTCTGTTGTGGTCGAGTCTCTCAACCCAACACCAGCTCGATCCCTTCATTGCTCGTCACGAGGTTTGAGAATTCACACTCACCACTAATTTGTCGAGTGCAGCAAACGAAATGGCGACGGTCTTTCCCTCTCTCTGGTCTCTCCTGTAGAAATTTCGTGTCGCTTTTTAAAATTTGACACCCTCGGAGCTGTCATGTGTGCTTTGAAGAATTCTGTTGGCAAATTCTGGCCACGTTAGTTGTTTGACATTCGGGGCTTCGCTAGAGCCTTTGGCCCATTTTGAAAACGGCGTTGCCCACAGTGTGGTTAGGGAAAACAGGCCTCTTAACGGTTGCTCTGAATTCCTCCATTGTGCATTGCTTTCTCCAAATACATTTGGAAAACGGGTCTGCATAGGAATTCCAATCCCTTCATTGGGGTTGAAGGGTGCTAGGCGGGTTGCGTTGTTTCCAGGCATCTTTGTTGTCATCTGGGCATGTTTCTTAATTCACCGTGTACAGTTTTTCGCGATTCAGGACGATTCCCACCTCGTCACCAGTGTTTTTGTTCGGAAACACGAGGTAGACCGGGTTCAACAAACCAAAAGTTTTTATTCAAAAAGGATGAGTAAAACGGAACAGTTGGCTGAACCTTGTGGCAGCCTTTTATACAGGCTAGCCTGCCGGCTTGTAACCAATGGCAGCTGTTCGACGCCTTTTTCACTTTATTTGGATTGGTTCTTAGTGAACCAATCCAATGCTTACTTTAGTTGACAAATCAGATTTGCATGTTTTGGAGTAACCCACTTTGCATACAGAACAGCTACTGCTATTGTTCTGATTCCAATAGTTCCACTAAAATGACTGTTTCCCATCAATTTATGTTTAAAATTTATGGGTGAATTATGGTACTCTGTTGTTTAAATGAACTAATAGCTTCAGGCAAGTTCTGTTGTAAGAGAATCCACAATTCCCATAATACAATAATGAAATTGTATCATGTATCTCATGGTGCTAAAAAGGTCATTCATTGTTTATTGCCCACAGCAGCATTTTAATACGTATTGCATTTTGCAATGGAATGTGATTATAGTGGCATTGTATAGACCCCTTTCTTCCCTTTACACATGTAAGATACACCAGTGTAGAAATTATCATTTAATCAACTTAGACAAGCTTTGTATTTGTAAATTCCTGCATATATAATCTTAGAAAATCTTAGCAAGATTTACAGATTGCATTATTATACTATAAGTCAGGCTTGCCTTTGAGCCTTTAATGTGTACTCCTATTGAAAACAATTAAGGTTAATAGAAGTGCTTGAGCTCCCTAATCAGAAATTTGTGAAGGGTTGGGGATCACTGGCTGTGTATTAGAAATGATTTCTTCCATAAAAATATTCTTAGGAAACAATCATTGGTCTAAATTCCCAAGATATTGACAAGGTCTGTCATCAGATGATCCCAAATGTTGCCTGCTGGAACAATGCCTTTTAAAATAACTCTGGCAGAGGTTCAGCTATGTGAAGCTGGGGCCAAGTCTTTGATTAAATGTACTATCAAGCCATTTTAAGATTTATTATTGAAACTTTCCACTCCTCAAGAAAAGTATACAAAAATTAACTTTGATTTAAAAGTCCTATGAGAGTGATGCATTGTCCCTGGCTCTTATTGGTTCATCCTTCAGCTTTCTAGTCATGGACTTGTTGGAAAGTTGAAGGAACACTTAAACTTAGAATAACTTTGTCACTTTGAATGTACACTAATCGGCATACATTAAAATGAAATTTCATTACATACTAATTGGTACAGTTGTTTTTCCTGTCAGTAATTCTCTTAAACTTAATAAAATTCCTTTCTGGCATTTCTTCATAGTTGCATCTATTGTTTTATAGCATCCCAGTCTCAAGCAAAAAGCTTTATATTCATTGTAACAAGTGCTAAACATCTCTTTTGAATTATTTGTACTATCTTAAGCCCATGTCACACTGCCCAACAGATGTAAAAAGGACACAGCGGACGAGCAAAATGTTCCATCCGTTGTTATCCACTCTCAAAAGGGGCAAAAATTTGCATAACCAGAGCGGATAAACAGATGCTGGGGAGCGCAGGCAGATGCAAAGCGGTGTCGAACAGGAAGCCCAGCAGCATGGAGTGCGGATGCCAACCGCAGGGGCTGTCCGGGGGCATCCTCAGACCGAAGCGGTCACGCAGAACGGCATATAAAGCGGCGATGTCAAGGAACGGACATCCGAACGGTGGATCGATGTGCAGAATGATGCCATGCCACGAGTAATGCACAGGCAGAAAGCCTAGCGGCTCGATGCCTGGATTAATTGCGCATGCGGGGGATGCATTGCAGTACAGCCCATGCACAGATTATACACGGAAGCAGTTCGGTAAGCACGTCGCCATTCGAGAGCGAAAGACGTGCTGCTCAGAACCTGATTGCTGCCTGTGCTGCCTCCTGTGCATGTCATGCCTGCAAAGCTCTTGCTGCAGTCCTCCTGCCCAAAGCTCTCCTGCTCAGCCTCCCTGCCAGGCCAGCAACCCACACCATGCTGAAGCACAGCAAGCCTCAGCCATCTGACTGCCTAGCCCTTGCCAAGAGAGGGAACAGGGCTACACTCCACCCCCTGGCCCTGCACTCTGGTTCTGCTGGGGCTTCTGCAATGCACAGGCGGCTCGCTCTTCTGGGGCGGGGATGGGGCTTTCTGCTGCTTCTGCTTCTGGAGAGCTGAATATGACAAGCACTCCACACCAGCCACCCACAGCACCTGGACCCTTCACCTCTGAGATCTGAGCGACCCAAGAGGAGTCCAGAGACTCTTTTTTCCTTTATAGCTTCTTGTTAATAAAGTCTATTTATGATTCATACACTTGCTTCAATTTCATTTTTTTTAAATAAATCTTGGTGGAACTTTAGAAAATGGGTTTTAAGCCTTTGCAGCTTGTGGGATTGGTTAAAGAATAGCAGCCTGGGTGGCAGGGATACATGAGGAATCGAGCAGTGATAACCTTTTGGGATGTGCGGTAATAGCTGTGGGGTAAGGTAAACCTCCAGCGCAAGCATAGTGGACTGTATGGTCACCCTCCCAGGTGCACACCTATAGCCCGTTCAAATTATCAATAGATAATGTAATAATTATCGCTACACATGTCAACATAAACACAATCCTATTATTAAACGCCCTGTTCATTGTAGGCCAACCAAACATACATGGCTCAATCTCAATCAGTGTGATTGCAGACTGTGAGGAAGATCCATTACAGCATTTACCATCCTGTCTTGCCACTCCCACTGCTCCACTGGAGGATTGCACCAGTGTTTCAGGGAGGTGCGCTGCTTCTTCGCCTCAACGTGAGGCTCTGTTGGGCCTTGCACATCCTCGAGTGTCGATCAGGTTTTGCTATCCTCCATTCCCCAGGCTCCATTGTCCCCATTGCCTTGTTGGAGGTCCACGAGCCTGTTCTGCAAGGACTTGGGTATAGCGGTGTGCATGAGATTGTGCAGGATGCAGCAAGCTTCCACGAATGCTCCTCAAGGTCTCGGGTGATGCCTGATGGTTGGTGAGAAGTACCTGGAACCTGTTGACCAAGGATGCCAAAAGCGTTCTCCACCACCTGTCTTGCCTGAACAGTTGTAGTTGGAAGATTCCTCTCTCGGATGAGGTATTTTGGAGGTGAGGGCTTCATTGAGGTAGGTTATGAGAGAAAGGCGTCATCCCCCTGATGAAGTAGGCACATCTTGGTGTCATATGGGCAGCGGGTCTCGGATCTGGGAAGCCCACCATGAGGTTGCTTTCCAGCCCCTTCTTGAGGTGACTGGCATTGTATAAACTGGGGCATCTGAAGATGAGCTGTTGGCTGAAGCATCGATGACATTGAACTTATTAGTCAGCATTGCCATTGGCGAACAGAGGAATGTCTGAAGAAGCCCTTTGTAGTTATGATAAGTGGACTCCGACTTGTGCTGGCGCTTTGCAAGGCCACGTGCTTGCCATCGATGCTCCCAACGGTGTTGGGAAGTTCCACTGTCTGATACCAATGCTCTGGCAACATTTCTTCCATCCTTCTTCAGTGGAGGGGCATTGGAGGAGCTCCTGCCTTGTATATCTTCGATGATTGGCCTGCACCACTTCTCTGACCACAAAGCTGATGGTGTGGGTGGCACCCTCAGCCATACTGCATGCTCCTGTAGGTTGTCCCTGAGGCCAGGTGGCGCAGAGGTGAGTGGCCCTTGAGCCCAGGTTCACAGGATGGGCGGGAAGTCTGTGTTTGTCTTGGTCAACTCTGGCGGTGTCAGCCGCTGGCACAACTTTGTCAAAACAGGCTGGGAGGCATCCTCATGATAGTTGCTGGAACAGCCGATGTCTTGTCCCTGAGCTCCACACATCAGCTTTTGTTACCAGTCCAATGCCTCTGCTCTTTGCTGGAACCATCTTTCGGACCCAGACTTTTCTTTGGGTGGCTCTCTTTTCTTCCGTAGTAGAGTTCACAGAGCTTGTAGATCGGTTTTTGCAATGGCGCCAGTGCAGAATGGGGGGATGGTGGCTGCCAAAAGGAACTTCTGTCACAATCCACGGTGGACGATGACTGGATGCTGTGGAAGAGAAGAGCCAGTTATGAAGCTGTAGTGGTCTGGCACAGCTGGGCTGCTGGCTGAAAATGAGATGCAGACAAGTTTTTCCCTTTTTATAGGTAGTTAATGGTGTTCCTTTGCATCCTCTAGGCATCCCTTAGCATTTCCTTTTTCCTCTAGGGGGACATCCTGTAAGATATCACTTATATCCGAGATAGGTCCCCTCTGCGAACGTTTTTTCCATTTTAAATGCTTTGTTTCCGCTTGACATCTGTTCTGCATCCATTCTGTATCTGTTCTGCGTCCGTTCGCGCTTCCTCCTGCATCCGGGCAGATGCGAGTTCTGCGGATGCGTTGCGGATGCCTAGCAGATATACGATGCGTAAGGATGCATAGCGGATGCATAGCGATGCAGAATGGACGAACTGGCTACATTTTCCGCGCAAAAGTTTTTGGCAGCCCAAACTTTTGGAGCGGATGAAATGTCCATAAACGGATGCTGGCGGACGGATAGAGAGGAAGCAAAATGGAGGCAGTGAGTATATCGCGTTTTCGAACGGATGGCAAGGTTTTTTGTCCATTTTACATCTTCTTTCCATCCGTTGGTTCAGTGTGACATGGGCTTTAACATTTACCACTGAAGATTTAAGGTTTCTTCTATGTCTCCGGAACTGATAATATACCTGATAATATGCCTGCTAGCAGATTTTTGGGTTGTCTCCAATAGTCTATCTAATTCATATTTTTAAAAGATAGTTTTAATTTTAAAAATGGGAAACTAGTTGACAGCAAAACAGCAGAAAAGCCCAAATCCTGTTTCTGCCATTGCATCTGGGACCCACAAAGATAATATGTTAATACTTTTTTTAATCTTAAAAGTAAATTTGTCATAGATTCCAACTCAAATTAGAAACCAATCTCATATAAACTAATCATGGTTTGGTAGCACCTTTAAAATTTGGCTTTATGAGAAGAATTTACATTTTGGTTTTGCAAGATATTTGAATCATAAAAAGTATATACAGTAGGCAGAACTTATTACAACAAATAATTTTATTGTAATGATTTTCTATTGTTATACTGAGCTTGCTATGGTTCTTGACATTTGTTTTTAGTATCGGTTTAGTGATTTAATATAGCTTAATATATACAATATTTTTAAATAGTTATCATCAATGAATAACATATTAGAAAGCTATCCCTATCACATGTTAAAATCTTTGGTTTATAGATGTCCATATGGGGAGTGTCAAAAGTGAGTGAGGATGGTGACCACAATCATGTCATCAAAGCCCTACCCTGCAATTTTATGATGCACATTAATATTTCATGATGATGGCTGCCATCTTGACTTTTTGACCACTACCCTGAGGACACCATTACCCTGATTTATTCATTGATATAATAATAATTTATGCCCTTTTCCATGAAATCTCTTGTTATTGCTCATACAGAATAGTGTCTTTAAAGATATCCATTCATATATAGGAATGTATGTATACTTATCAGTAGAATTTTTCAGGAAAATTTCAAGAAAAAAATAAATATAATATCAAATCCTTGAAAACAAAATTTTAAAAGTTGACATTTTATCTAAATCTTTCTTTGATTATAACCCAAATCTTTTGGTATTTAGAAAAAACAAATTTGAACTATAGATGGAGATTAAATGAATCTATTTTAGAAAAAGAGATGATTGTACAGGAATGTAAAAAGAAATTAAATCAATTACTTGATAATAATCTGGGTAAAGAAATAAGCATATAAAATAATGTATTACATGATGTGTTAATGGGGAGTTGTAAATTTGCTATGTTAACTTAAATTGCGATACTTTTTATCTATGTTCTCTGCTTGTAGCTAGTACACAAAATATATAAAATAATATGTTCCATATTTTATTGGATTTATTTGTTTATTATGTTAAGAAAAGTAGATATTATTGAATCACAGAAGAGATTATTTGGACCTTTTGTAATTTTTTTCTGCAATAATAATTTTAGACACAGCAAAGTTCAATTTTAGCTATAGATAATTGAACATTATATGTTTAATTTTTTAAAAAAGTAGGAATAATAACTGTTATATGGTTATTACTCAGAAAGTCATAGGATTACAATATCTAGACTGCAGAAATTAACTATTTGGCTATAAAGATTTAACTGTATTATTTTCTGTAATGTAAAAGTTGTCCTAAATTTCAGCCCAGATGTTCTACCAAATGTAACATTGGTTCAATATTTGTTAGAATCTGGTACCCTTGCATCATACTATCTCAGTGTGTGGTGTCCTTTTGAATCAAGTTATTTACTTATTTACTTACTGGTTTAAAACCACGCCAGTTAAATGAATTATGAATGGTATACAATTTCTCAAATACTGAATTAGGTTTATGTGTTGGAATGTAATAATCATTTTTAAAAAAGGGATGGAATAAGAGAGGAATAAGAGGCAGCTTTTTCCAGATATCTTGTGTGAAAGAAAGAAGATGAAGTCAGCCACTTCCAAATGGTTCTCAGAGTATATGGTAGATCCTGATACGAGACTGCTTTAGTTTGATGAGATTCTATCTGTGCATGTAGAACAATAAAGACTTGTGTTTGGAAAAATCATTATATATCTTGGGGTGTGTTTTTTTTGGGGGGGGGCTGACAGTTTAATATTGACAAGACAACAACATCAAAAATAACTTTGCTTAACCAAAAAGAAAATAAAAGCTATAAATCACAGTACAGCCCTACATAAATCTTGATATTCAAAACCAAAGAGCCATGAAAAGAAGGACAAGCCAAGCAACTTTGTGGCAAGCATGGATAGACCAACCAATTTTGAAGACTTTCAGAAAAAAAAATGGAGAGGGACAGTTAAACATTTAAAGTGTAGTCTTCTAGAATGAATGAATAATTTAAAAAGCATCTGTTTAAATTAATGTGACTTCTTGTATTTACTGTAATATACTCAAGAGTAATTGTGGAATTTACAATTGTTGGAAGCTCAGTGTTACAATTTCTAGTATAAACTAAACTACTTCCACTAGTGGTCTCACTAAATAAAATCATGGGCTGCTTAGTACTCTGGCAGACATTTTTCCCCTTCAATCCCCTTTCCTAAGTCTTCAGCCACTATTTCTCTGAAATTCAAATTCTTGGTTTTGGCACCTTTAAAGGCTATGCATCATGTCTTTTTGCAGTGTCAGTGTTATTCAAGAAATGGGAATGAGGCAGTAAATAACCATCTCCCCCTGAAATGTTATTGTAGCTATTTTTTGTGGCTGCTGCTCTTTCAAGATTTATAGTGGTCCCTTTACAAAACTCAGGTGATGTAGTTAGCAGTGAGGGGCAACTAGTGTTATATCTCTTGGTATAAAGCATTTTTTCTGTTCCATCTGGAAATAAGGTGCGCGAGACCGGGTTCCAACAAACAACTCTATTCAAACAGTAAAGTGACTTGTAACGGAATGTTTGCCCAAGCCGTGGCAGTCCTTCTTATAGCGGCTTGCTCACAGCTTGTGGCCAATGATAGTTGTTTAAGTGTTCCCGCCATCCGGTGGGCCAATCGGAATGGTGCTTAAGGAACAAATCCGAGAACGGCCTTTTCGGCCGAACAGTTTAAGGTATTTGGAGTCTACCAAGTTCTATACACAACACCCCTCACCCCTTGGTTTCGTCCAACATGCATAATGTAGTCACGCAGGTAGGTGGGGCTTCTGCAGGTCCTACTTGACCTGCGCAGCTCAGTCTCAGTGTGGTCCTCAAGCGGTTCAGATGGTATCGCTTTCTCTCCGCGTCTTCTCCATGGAACCTCTTGGAAGGGTGAGTCAGCCTTGCTGCTCCCACCTGTGTTTCTTGGGCTTGTTGAGGTGGCTCCGCTGCTCCCTCCTTGTTCGCCTGGGCTGGTCAAGCTGGCCTGGCTGTCTTCTTCCAGGAAGGCCTCGCCTCGCTCTCCTGCTCCCGGACTTCTTCTCTGGAGGTCGTCTATGGTAAGCGCTCTGTTTGTTTCAATTTGGAGTTTCTAGTTTGGTTTGTGTAGTGATTTGTTGTCTCTTATTGGAGATCATTTCTTCCTGTTTTTATTATTTGTGCTTCTCCCCCCCTCCTCGGTTGTTTTTGGCTCATTTATTGGAGCTTTGTGGTGGTAGTGTAGGTTGCATCTAATGTGCGAGAGCGAAGTTGGTACGAGTGGCCGTTCCCATGTTCTGCCGTTGTCTAGTGCAAGTCGTATGACCCGAGGGCCCTGGGATTTGGGGAAAACTGTGGCTGAAGCCATAATGCGTCCCCGGTAAGTTTTGAGCGGTAACTAAATCGCCGATTTTCAAAAGATGATATTCTACTGGAAGAGTTCAGGGGTTGTCCAGGTATAGGTGAATGGGCAGTCTATCGAGGTAGGTAACACAATTTCTCTACCCATGCAGGAGTTCAGCTGGGCTTTGTTAGTGGTTGTGCTAGGGTGATATGTTGAATGGTTAATTATCTTTAAGTTTATCTTGTACGTCCCCCATTCCATTTTTTCTAGGGCCTCCTTAGTATAACAAACCATGCATTAGCCCGTCCATTTGAATCCAGATGAGCCAGCGCTTCAGGGCATGTCGATGCCCTGTGCGGCCAAGTTATGTGCTCGAAAGCTAAAGCAGCTAAACTGCGCGGTCCATTGTCCAAGACTATTCCATAGGTAGCCCCATGCGTGGCAAAAAGTCTGCTTATTAACTAGTTATGACTGCCTCGTAGTAGTGGACACCTAAGGATAACTGCTAACCAGTTCGGATAGGCATCCACGATTACCAAAAATAGGTGTTTCCCTTAGTTGCAGCAAAGTCAATATGGCTAGTCTCAACCAGTGGCCTCTGGGAGTATTCCCATTCGCATGACTGTGCCAAGTGGGGGAGTAGGCCTGATTTTGGCAGTCATGCAGTGGTTGCCAACCCATCGTTCAATATCCTTGTCAGCCTGCCACCAGATGTTGTAACTTCTTGACCCGGGCTTCATTTTGACTATGCCTGGGTTTCCGTCGTGCAGACATGCACAACAAGCTTCTTCGTTGTAACTTTTCTGGATAACCACCCTGTCCCCCCACAGGATACAGTATACTTTTTCAATAGACAGTTCAGTCTGTTGGGTCGAAAAGGTTTAAAAGTCTCGCCTCTATTTTTCGTCGGCCAGCCCTTACTACCCAATGAGCTTTCTAGCTGCCTGCAGGTCTTTCTGATAGCTTTTAAGTAACGTCTGCTGCCAGTTTAGCAGATTCAGCCAGGACTCAAATTTGGAGAGGAGAGACGGTGGGAGCTGGTTGTCTTCCATGTTGGGCAGTGGGGAAACGGCTCAAAGGCATCCACAATGGGTGATGGTCTCTCCTGGGCGATGGATGAGTGTTGTAGTTGTATGCAGCAGAATTCGAGACGCACCTCGTCATTCTGGGTGTAGAATGTTCGGGTTGTTTTTATTTCCTGCAGGATTTCCTAGCCAGGGTTTTGTGGTCAGTGATAATAAAAAATGTTCTACCATATAGGGTATTTGTGGAATCTTTTGACAACCGGTGATTGATGCGAGGGCCTTCTCAGTTGATTGGCTGTTAGTTCCTTTTCCGATTTTGACAGCATTTTGGAATAGAAGGCGATTGGTGGCCTCTCTGCCGTCTGGTAGTTTGCTGCCAGGAGCCGATTCCAAAAAGGTGATGCATCACAGGTGACCCTCAGTGGCAGGGTGTTGTCCATACTTATCAAAATGGTGTTAGAAGTTAATAAGTCCTTGGTGTTCTTGAATGCTGCTTGTTCCCGGTGTTGCCCATTCCATATAGTGTTTTATCTACAATCGATGTAAAGGTTCTGCTATGGTCGCTTTTTTTTGTGGGCAGAAGACATTGTAGAAATTAATAGACCTAAAAAAGCTTGGTAAGTCACTTTTGTTCTTAGGTCTGGGTGTGTCCCTTTATCGCCTTCTTTTCTTTTCAGTGGGGTAATTTCCTTTGCTCATCTATCAGATAAGCCTAAAAATTTCGACCTGTCAGTGGCTAGGTACATTTTTCTCTCTTGAAATTAAGCCCTGCTTCTCTGAATCTTTGCAAAACCTCTTTAGCTATGTTCTAATGGTTTGCCTTTTTTTGCTGATACTACATACATCATCAAAATAGGTTGAATGACTCTTTGATTACCCATTTTAGAAGCACTCCAATGAGGCCTAATTGAACGCCAAATTTGAAGTCGTTGCACTTTGAATGCCTAGGTGATAATTTCTACTCATGCCATCTTCTCTTTATACCTATAAGATCATCCCCTTACCAAATATAATCCATCTACCACTCTATTCCTCAATCCATAATCACCATCTCACACAATCATAACTATTAATCATAATACTTCTCTCTCTATATCAATCTCATAATCTTCATATCCTATCTCATAATACCTCCATTAATCTCTTAAATACTTAAAGCGGTGGGCTGTGTATAGCAATACCTCCTGACATGGACAGAGCGTAATGAAATATCCGCCGAGAAATGCGAATTACATATCGTTACACCTCAATTCAACAAGGATGTCCTACACCGCACGATTCACTGAAATGATCATCGAATATTCATACAATAACACACCAACACCAAATCTCTATCTCCGACATATGGTGATGAGCTGCACATCACCTACAAAGGACGAGACACCGTAGCACGAAACACTACATTACCTCTGTGCGTGACGATAGTCTGTGCCTCTGTGTTTTGGAAGTCAACTGGGTAGCTGTTGATACACCTTGTGCGCAGATCAAGTTTCGCCAAAATTTTTTTTTCCTATCCCATGGTGAGTGCAATAGATACCAAACTCGATAGGTTATGGTTGCACTACGTCTCACTGGTGTATGCGCTTTTGTTGGTGAGCAATGATTGGAGCACATGATTTAGGGTTGCCTTATAGTCTCCACAGATGCACACTGACCCATCTGGTTTGACAGGAGTCACGATAGGTTTTTCCCACCTGGCATGGTTGATTTGCTCTAACACCCCTTGTGCAATAAGTTTGTTGAGCTGTTCATCTATTTTTGGCTTTAAGGCAAAGGGAACACGTCTGGCTTTGAGCCTGATGGAAGCAATGAAGATGTTACATAGTACTCATTTCCCTGTTCTTATTTAGTACAAATTTGAACTCTATGAAAATCCTCTTGGTAGTGTGGGTCAACTTGTTACTGAGTCATTCAGCAATACTCTATTTCACTAGTCTGTATTTCATATTTATTCACACCCATACTCTTTGAATTATATGGTAATTTACAAATTTTATTTGAATTTACTTTCAGTTTTTAACCCAAATCAGTCATAAAATTATGCAAGTTGAGAATAGTCTGGCAATTGAAATCTTATCCCATTTGAGGAATAACCTTAAAAAGTTTGAAACAAAGACTTAATGTTAGTTGTAAAGATGCCAATGAAGCCAAAGGAAGAAACCAAAAGATTTTTCTTTGTTCCTTTTTTTCTGGCATTTTAAAAGAATTTTGTTTCCAATGCAAGCAATCTGAAGAATATTTACATACAGGAAATATAGCTGTCAACCAAAAGTCTATGCATCTTTTGTTTTTTGAGGGTTTCTTCAAACTGCTTCCTTATCAACTCAAAGGATAGCTCTTTTAGGTACCTTAATATCAGATTTTCAAATATGAGAAAAATTCAACTTTGGAGACTACTAGGAAGATAAAAGAGAATATCCAATGTATCTATCCAATAGCATCTTGGACTCTAGCCTTATGTCTTAATCACTATATCAGGCTGACTCTCTGATGTATATAATGTTATCCTTTTCATAGTTTGTGCTAGAGTGGGTTGAGTGATTATGACTTGTTGATAAATATAACTATTCACTTTATATGTAACTAAGTTGCTTGAATTTAATGTCACATTCCAAGACAAAACTGAGTGAAAGTTTCATTCTGGAATTTTAGTAACTATGAATCAGATTATAAATCAGAAAGGGATATGTTGTATTAAGTTGATTGCTAATGATTGGAGTGAGTCATTGATCTTTAAACTTCTTTTGTGATGGAGTCTACTTCCTTTCATCAAACATCTGCAGAATTATTTGAAGCAGTATGTTAAATTTAAGATTTTATTTTCAATTTTCTTATTTTGAAGCTGCTGTTAATATATGGCCCAGAGGATCAAAGAGAAAACAAAAACTCTATTACAACATGCCACAGTGTTTTCTAGCTGAAAATAGAAACAATTCCAGCTGCCAAACTGGATTTTAAAAGGCTGGGATGGGGAAAGGGCAAAAAGAGTAATTTACTTCTTGGCTGCTCACCAAAGATCAATCTTGATGGACTTCAGATACAATTTAAGAGCAGGTAAGTTACAGAATGGGCCATGACAAGAGTTGGGAGATTTTCTTCATGTAATGAAAATAGTACAGGGTCCTTTCATTTAAAGTATGATACATCAGATTCAGTATTTAAGTGATATTTAGTTTCCATGACATTTCCCCCATAGCTGAATTAAAGCCCATGTCACACTGCACCAACGGATGGAAAGAGGATGTAAACCTATATTGCCTATAAAAAGGGGGAGGAACTCACCTGCATCTCACTTTCAGTCCAGCAGCCCAGCTGTGCAGACCTCTGCAAGCCTTCATCGACTCTTGCTCCTTCCACAGCATCCATCATGTCACCGTGATTCATTAACAAAAAGTACTATTGGCAGCCACCATCGTTCTGCAACAGTCAAAAGCCATCTACAGGCTCTGTGAAACTCTACTACGGGAAGAAAAAGAGGCAGCCAGACATCTGGGTACAAAGATGGATCGCCAGAAGAGCAGAAGTAACGGAACTATACAACAAGTTGATTGGTGGAGCTGCGAGGAATGAAGACACTCGTTCATTCCAGGACTTTCATGAAGGATGCCTCCAGCCATTGTTTGAATGAAGTTGTGGAGCGGCTGACACCCAGGTTGGACCAAAGGCAAACACCAACTTCCGGCCCAGCCCTGGACACCTGGCTCAAGGTGGAACTGACTCTGTGCAACCTGGGCACAGTGACCACCTACAGGAGCATGCAGTATGGATGGAGGGTGCCACACAACACCATCAGCATTGTATCAGAGAAGTGGTGCGAGGCCATCATCAAAGAATAACCTGAGGAGAGCTCCTCCAGTGCCCCTCCACCGAAGAAAGGTGGAAGAAAGTTGCAGAGCAGTGGGTATCAGAGGTGGAAATTCCCACCACACTGTTTGGAGCCAAGATGGCAAAGCCAACGTGGCCTGCAAAGCTCCACCCAAGTTGGAGTCCACTTAATTCAACTACAAGGGCTTCTTCAGCCAAATCGTCCTTCGCCATGGTCGATGCTGATTACAAGTTCATGTACAGTCGAATGCTTCAGGCAACGGGTCAGTTCAGATGTCGCAGGTCAATACAACACAGTGACCTCAAGGAGGGGCCTGGAACGCAACCTCTTCATGGGCTTCCCAATCCAGACCCCCTGCCCAATGGCACGCAAAGAATGTGCCTTACTTCTATCGTGGGGGATGACGCTTTCTGCCCTCACAACTAACCTCCATGAGCCCTACACTTTCCAGAACTCCTCACCCCCGTGAAGAGAGGATTCTTCAAACTACAAGGCTGTCCAGGCAAGGCGGGTGGTGGAGAACGCCGGCTTTTGGCATCCTGGCCAACAGGTTCCCAGGTACTTCTCACGACCCATGCAGCATTCCAGAGACCATGAGGAGGATCATGGAGGTTGCTGCAATCCTGCACAATCATCAATGCGCACCGGGGCGCTACCCAGTGTTGCAGAACAGGCTCATGGACCTCACAAGGCAATGGGGACATGGAGCCTGGGGAATGGAGGCAAGGGCAAATCCTGATAGACACTCAGGATGTCAAGGCCCCAACAGAAAGCCTCATGTAAGGGAAGAAGCAGCGCAACCTCCTTGAAAACACTGGTGCAAACTCCCCATGCTGGAGGCAGTGGAGTGGCAGACAGGATGATAGTTGATTAATGGATGCTTCCTTCAGCCCTGTCCTCATCACACTGTATGAGATTGGGCGCATGTTATGTTGGGTGGGCCTACAATGAAACAGGGCATTTAAATAAAGATTTGTGCTTATGTTGACATGTGTGGATCAATGATTACATTAGTGTTGATAATGAAGGGCCATAAGTGTGGCACCTGGGAGGGAGGACCATACAGTAACTCTGCTTGCACTGGAGGTTTAATCTATCCCCAAGCTATCTCAACCATCCCACAGCTATCTTTAACCCATCCCACAGATATCCTAACCCATTCCAACAGGTTATCCTGCCTCTCCCACAGCTATTACCCATACCAAAAGGTAATCCCTCGCCCAATGCCACTCCTATCCTTACCCATTCCGCACTAAGCATGCAAAGGTTAAACCATTCTAAAGTTTACATCCAAGACTTTATTTACAAAAATAAATGAAGCAAGTGTGTGAAACAAAGAGTAATCATTATTAAAACAAGCTGTAAAAGAAAAAAGGACCCAATCAAGTGTCCAAAATAAAGTCTAACAGGTAAGCCACCGCAGTCCTCTGGCACTCTCTCTGTCACTCAGAGTGTGCCGCAGTCTCAAGGGGTGAGGGTCCAGAGTGCTGTGGAGGTGCTGCTGCTGGAGTGTGGTTGAAGTGCCATTTGGGGTGCCTGCCCCGAGAGGGACAGACAAGGTGACTGTGTGTTTGAGGAAGCTCTAAGACAGCTGGCTCAGCCCGTGGATGTTGAGAGCTTCCTTCTCCATGCCATGGGGTGTCAGCCCAGTACCCGACTCTACGGATGTACTGAGGCCGGGCTTGGCTGTGGGGTGGAGGAAGGACAGTGTAGTGGGGCTGTCTGGTCTGCAGGCTTGTGAGGACTGGCGTGGGTGGCATCAGTGACGTGTGTGGCATCGGTGGCTTCGTGGCAGCAGTGGCGTGGGTGGCAACGGTGGCATCAGTGGCGTGAGTGGCATCAGTGGCATCAGTGGAACCGGTGGCAACTGGTGGTGTCGCAATGAGCTGTGCCTGGACTGGGAAGGCTGCTGCCTGTTGGCTGCTGGAACCTCCTGGTAGCCGTAGCGCCTGGTAGGTGAGGGCCTGTGGAAAGCTTGGAATGGGAAGGGACACATGCACCCGGGATGGAAGAGCAGACCTGAACTGCGTGGGAGCAGGTTCATCTGGATCTGCGAGGTTGTGAAACAGATTGTGATTCCTGTTCCTCACCACCTGTACTGGGGTTCCGCCATGTCGTGAGGGTCTGGTTGACATAGGTTTTGGAAAAGGAAAGGCCCTGCCCCGGGTTTGGGGGAGGGATTTTGAAGGGAAAAAAAAAAGTTGGTGTGGGACCAGCTGAGAGAGGATATCTATGCTGCTCCTGATGGTGTCTCTTTCTCTAGCCAGGACAGTGTGGGCTCTTGCCCCTCCTGTCTGCTTCTCTGCCTTCTGTGGAGGTGAGTGGGGGTGGAAATGCGGGTAGGGCTGTGGTGAGCATGCCGTCTCCTTTCTCCCCCACTGCACAGGGAGTCCTCCACGCGCTCCGCGCCATGGTTAGAAGGCTTCCGTGGTTCTCCGTCATGGCACGCTCCAACAGAGCACCTGCCTGGAGATAGGAGCTGAACTCTCGGCTGGAAAGAGGACTGGCTCTCAGCAGGCTGCCGTGAGAGAGAGGGTTGTGAGAGGGCGCTCCTCGGTGGCCGATCTCACCCTCCAGGAAGCTGGCACTTGGCCATGACATAGGTCTCTCTGTCCCGTCAGCTTGATCGTGGCCTGGCCAGATTGTTTGAGGTGCAAAGCTTCCGCGTACCAGGTGTGGCATATGTTTCCAACCAGCTGGAGGAGCACCTCCGAAGTGTAGCCCCAGGCTCTCCGCCTTCTCTCTTCAAGCAGCCCTGCTTCCTGTTTGGTGTTGCTGTAACACCGGTGTCCCTTCCGCGCCACAAGATAGTCATTCTTCTCTCAGCCACCTCCAGCACCTCATCCTCATGTTCCTCCTTGAATGGAGTATTGCCTCATCTCCTGTTCTCACATATGTCCTCTATTCTCCCTTTGGCAGGATCCACATGGGCCTTCATAACAGAGGCTTCCAGGTTGTAGGAGCTGCTCCTCCACACCACCAGCAGTCAACCAGCACAGCAGGACATCATTCATCATCAGCAGCAGCAGCAGCACCCAGCAGAATCATCATCATCAGCAGGAGCAGCAGCACGCAGCAGGACCAGGATTCATCATCAGCAGAGTAAATGCACCAGCAAGCGGCCAGCAGGACAGGAAGCACCAGCGGGACCAGAGCAAAGCAGGACAGGAGCACGAGTAGGACCGAGGAGGCACCAAGCAGGACAAGCAGGTATGAGCAAGACCAGGAGCACGAGCAGGACCAGAGGAACCAGCAGGGAACCAGGAGGGCACGGCAGGACGAGCAGGAACCAGCAGATGAGCAGGACCAGCAGGAAACGAGGAGCAGCTTCAGCAGAGTAAGCACCAGCCTAGAAGCACCACTGCATAAGCACATCAGCAGCTCCCTCCAGAAGAGCATCAGCAGAAGCACCAACGCCAGAAAGCAGCATCAGCAGAGTAAGCACGAGGCAGAAGCACCACTGCCATAAGCAGCATCAATCAGCTCACTCCAGAAGCAAGAGCAGCAGAAGCCCCAGCCCCAGAAGAGCGAGCCCGTGCTACAAGAAGCCCAGCAGAAGCAGAGTTAGGGCCGGGGGTGGGAGGGTGGCCCTGTCCCTCTTGCCAGGGCTGGCAGCAGAGTGGCTTGAGGCTTTCCTTCTTCCTCCCCATGCTTGTGGGGTTGCTGGCTGGCAGGCAATGGGCTGGCAGGCAGGCAGGCAGGCAGGCAGGCTGGCAGGCAGGCAGGCAGGCAGGCAGGCAGGCTGGCATAGGCAGGTAGCAAAGGCCTGGCAGCAGGCAGGCACGCAAGGCTGGCATGCAGGCTGGCATGCAAGGCGGCAGGCATCAAGGCTGGCAGGGAGGCTTTGGCAGGGAGGCTGGCCAGGCAGGCTGGCCAGGCAGGCTGGCAGCAGGCTGGTAGGGTCACGCGGTGCAGCAAGGTGAGGGAGGTTGGCGGCAGGCGCGCGAGCTGGCAAGGCAGGCGGGCGTCAAGTGTCTGGAGAGGTCTTTCCTTGGGTGTAACCTGCTTTAGGAACTGTTTTTCCCTTTTCTATCCGAGTTCATGCATCCCGCCCAAGCATGCGGTGGGACGCTGGGACATCTGTAGGCTTCCGGGCTAGGACTTACTGCCACTGGGCTTTGCTTCATCTTGCTTCCGCTGTGCTCCCTACATACCGTAAGGCTCCCTCTGTATCGCTCTTATTTCCGTTCCGTGTCCGTTTGCTGTGCTTCCTGCCAGAAGCCGCGGCCTTTGTGGATTGTGCCATCTGCTCTCATCCACTCATCCGCTAGGCTTTCCGTGGAGCATCCGTTTCCATCCACCCTGCCGTCCTCCCCCATGCCTGTTCTTTTCCGTGTTGTCCGCTCTGGTTATGCAAATTTTGCCCCTTTTGAGAAGTGATAAACAAGGGATGGAACATTTTTCTTGTCCGCTGTGTCCTTTTTACA
Source organism: Laticauda laticaudata (assembly GCA_004320025.1). Classification (NCBI taxonomy): domain Eukaryota; kingdom Metazoa; phylum Chordata; class Lepidosauria; order Squamata; family Elapidae; genus Laticauda; species Laticauda laticaudata. The sequence goes on along the minus strand of BHFT01035974.1, from coordinate 3,580 downwards.
AACGTTTTGCATCTGTCGGCCAGTGTGACAGGGCCTAAAGTTATTACATACTCTAGTAGTTGCTTACTACTTTATGGCTGTGTGATACTACTATGACATATAATCTTAATACTCATAAGATCCTGCCAAGACAACTTTAGGAACTTATGGAAACCTATTTTGAATGTTTCTGCAATCATTTTAGACTAGACAAGTTTAGGTTGCAGTGAAACCTATGGAGATTTAACATTGAGGTATATGGAAAGAAGGGCTGTCGTGGCAGAACAGTAATGGAAACTTAACCCAAAAGTTTTTGCTTGTTTGTTACAGGAAATATTTACTTTTGTTTTTAAAGGGGAATGAAGCCTATTACATACCAGGTATATATTGTTCATAATTATAATGATACATTGTTTTTGTTTTATTATCTGAGCTTCAAAATTATGACTATATACAGAAAACTTCTATTAATAAAGACAAAGAGTGTAAAATCTGAGTTATTAGATAGGAAAAAAGTTTTCAGTATTTGGAACAGCTTTTCTTTATAGTTTTTACAGTTTTTTACAGTTGCAAACAGATGTAATTTAACACAAATACACTGAGAAACTATTATTTGCACAAAAATCATGATTTCCTTTCTTCCTAATAAACTAACCTTTCTAAGTTTTCAAGACCATCACTAGTTCATAATTGTCTTTTTTTAGCAAAAAGTCTGTAAGAAGTTTCCAGTCACTGTGGAATGAATGTAATTGTTGACATTTCTTTAATCAGTCTAACTAATATTGCCATCTCTGTTAGTTCTGTTATCTTCATCAACCTTTCTTTCATTGTTGTTAATCAGATTCTTTCATTGTTATTAATCAGATTTCATTTTTGTGAAAATAATAGTTTCTTGGTATATGTGTGTCAAATTATATATTTTTTGTAACTGGAAAGAACTGTTCCAGTACTTAGATAGAGAGGATTAAATGCATTCATAAGCTGTGTCAAAAGCAACAGAAGCTACTTCTTTATAATACCTCTCCTCTTCACTCTTCTCCTCCCCTCTTCTTCTTATTTTCATTTTTGTTTTTTGTATTGTTTTCAAACTTGTTAAAAATTTCTTAAAATTATATAAAACATGCATGCACAAATGCACAATCTTATTCTACATTTTTATATTCATTAATGCATAGAAAATAATAAGGGCTGAGTGATAATACATTGCTGGAAAATAAAAATTAAAATAGTGTGCTATGTGTTTTGAATAGGATGAACACTTCAGGATGACAAATTACCTTTGCCTGCTTGAACAGTTACTGATAATAAAATTATTATCCACGATATTTGGTTGGAAATCAGGCTGCCTCAAGAGAAAACACCTAAGGCTATTTTTGAAGTTTATTAAATAAAGTCCATGTTAGGCAATTGAGTTTTCTCATACATTTCAAAATATCATTAAAAATCTTTTAAGTATTTTGCAAAAAGAGAGAGGTACTCTTGGATATTTACTTTATTGTGGAGTGAATCATAAGAGAAGGTTTGCAGCATGACATTAGAGTTGAGAAAATACAGAAATATGTATTCTCTTGCCTTGATAAATCACTACATCATGCTTTTGTAATTGCTTTTAATGAAAGAAAATGTCCATGTGAGTTGATTTATTATTGAAGTGTTGATACAGTGTAAACATTATATCCAAACTAGCTTGATTTTGACATTTTCAAGATAGATCTTGACAAACTCTTTCCTGCCCTTTCCCTGTCCTGTCGGTAGAGTGATTGTAATTTCATCTGATAAAATTTAGATCTGATTCATTATTTGAGGGTGAATTCATGTATCAAGCACCAAAAGGCACCATGCTGGTTATCAATGTCTATCTATAGGCAAGACAGAAAACCTGGATCAGGAAACAATGTTCTGAAGTGGAAAGGTATGTTTGCTTATTTGTTTAATTTTCATATTTTTGAACCACTAATGTCCCTCAGAGAGGGACTAGGGACAATGAATAACAAGGTATTAAAATATAAAAATAGTTCATCTAACTTGGCAGTGCTAGTGATAGTGTACATAAAAATGAGATTCTGTACATATACTATCAGTGTGCTTGCTCCACTATGAAGCCATATACCCTTTCACATACCACTAAAGGTTAAAATGTTAAACTATTTATGACTGTGCTTGGCTGAAATGTCTGACATTCTTATCTCTATATATCCACCCAGATGTACTTTGCTGGGTTGGGTTCTAGATAAGACCATTTATGATATGTTAGAAATTTGCTTCAATTTGCAGCCTTGTACTACTTGAATCCATGGGTTGGCACACTTTTTACCAGCAGCAATGCCTATAAAATTCAAGCAGAGGAAAAGATCCAAGCAGAGGGAAAGATCTATAAAATATGAAAGAAAAGGAAGAAGAAGCACCAAATGTCTTCATTCTCATTCAAGAAGTCAAAACTAATGATTGGACTCATTATGGTCATACATATCAAGTTTTGCATAGCAGCAAACAAAACCTTCTACTGTTTAAGCAATGGTAAACATATATATCTGGGTTTGTACGGCATGAGAAAAATCCAGGAGCCAAATATAAAACTCTGCATAGGAATGAGGAGGATAAAAACTGTATTTTCCAGCCAGTCATTTGGTGTGGATACAAGGATGGATGAGACAGAGAAATAAAAGAATTTTAAACTAGAATAGCATGATCTGAAGTTTGGTTGGTGTAGTTTTCTGTGCTGTGATAATGTTAAGGTTAATGTAGATTTTTAAAATCACTGTCTTATTGAGAATATGGAATAAACATTGTATAAACCCAGTATGTGCCTGAAAATGCCTTCATGAGTTTTAGCACAAGGACCACTTTATAGGAAAGAAACAGCAAGGAAAGAAAAATAGTTAGCCTATTGAGAGTCATTAGAACAAGAACATGGAAAATTTAAGATGAAATCAAGAGAATAAGTGGCATTGGATGAATTTAGCTTTTAATGGTTTTTATATGCATAAAAAGGTTATTTCAAACTCAATAAGATATTTGGAAATGGAGCTAGAAATTAAAAACTGAGAAAATGTTATTATATATATTGTCATATGATGGAAGTTATAGTTATTATGTACAAGAAAATATCAGAAGTTAAGATTATTATTTTGTATGTTCAAAAAGTAAAAAACAAGAGGTGATGGACAGAAGGATTACTAAGATAGATAAGCAAATACTATTATGTGATCACCTTCAATGTTATGAATATTATTATTACTATTATTTCTTAAAATGAACTGGAGCCAGAAAATATACTATTCATATAGTTACTGATGTTAAAAAATAAATAAAAAATATAATATAAAAAAAGAAATTATGCAGTTCCTCCATTTAAGAATTATTCCATTAAAAACTATTCCTAAAACTTAAAAAAAAAAAAGCACTGAGCCCTATCCAGCACATTCCAATTCAACAGTGAGACAAGTAAGGTTTTACACTTAGGCAGGAGAAAACAAATGCAAAGGTATAACATAGGATTGTATTGGCTTAAGGCCCTGTCACACTGCAAAACGTTTTTAAAAAGGACACAACGGACGAGAAAAATGTTCCATCCGTTGTTATCCGCTCTCAAAAGGGGCAA
>BHFT01035970.1:0-15355 GCA_004320025.1 Laticauda laticaudata | reverse complement strand
ACCAACAGATGGTAAGTGTTTTTCTCCGTTTTACATCCTCTTTCCATCCGTTGGTGCAGTGTGACAGGGGCTTTATAATCTAGCAGCTAAATCACATTTTTCCCAGCATATTTATCTTCATCAATACTAATTTGCAAATGATCGTTGTGTGCTTTTGGTACATTTTAGATTTTTACACAAATAAATACACTTACGTGTTTATAGTATTTGCATTTTATTTCCTTCCAACTCAATAACATTTTTCCCAATCTGCCAATCTTCTATTTATTTGTATTTTTCTATCACTGTGTGACAGTTGTCTCCAATTAAGTGTTTTAGATTCTGTTTAACTTCAATCCCCATTATCCAGAACTGATTACATTCTTAGTGATGCTCTGTTGTTTCAATTTGAAATGCATTATATTGTATCTCAAATATGGTTGACTACTGTAATATTCCAGTGTGGTTTTGTACCTACAGCTTAGGTGCAATGTATTTTTTAAAAAAAAAACTGTATATCTGTTCTCTTAAAAATACTTTGTGTTAAGAAAGTAGGATAAAAACCATCCGTTTCAGCAATTTCCATTTATATCCCTGGTACCTCAGAATATTCGAACTTCACTCTCACCTTGATCTGCCTTCAGCAAAATCTGAGGTGAGTTTCTTCAGTTCCATAATCCTTGAAACTAACAAGTAGATAGAGACATATTGAGGAGGGGAGATCACCTGACCCCTTTCAGCCATTTCACTGGGATGAGAAGTCAAATTAATAATGAGTCCTCAGGACTGTAATTAGCTGTCAATTATCTCAAATTAATCAACTTCTTGCCTAATTAAGCATTATCTGCAGGTGGGCAAAAAACAGCCCATTGTGTGGGAACCATGAGAAAAGCATAGCTGGCAAACTTGGTTAGTATCAGCAGTGCATTCCCTGCCTCACCACATCACAGATAGAAGGACAGCCAAGAACTCTTAAAGGCATACAGCTCTCTTTATTTCTTTTACTTCCAATCCAAAATTCTGGTTGTTGGGGAAAAATACATTTTCTATGGTTCTATTGCCTTGTGATCACACACTATCACTGGAATCTGGAGAGTGAGACCATTTTCTCCCAGTTCAGTTGTGGAACAGCTCAGCTTGCAGAGACAGGGGATTGGTCTATTTCCATCTGTGTGGGATGTCAGGAACCTCCATCTTCTGACTGCTTCCCTACTCCAGGTTTGATGCTAATGACCTGCATTATTTTTTCTTGTCTGCCTCAAAACTGGACATGGTCCAAATCAAGTATGAATGCAGAAAAGTGAGATGGGGATTTTGGCACTCTAATTTTGATGCTTTGTATAAACCTCCTTATTCCAACTTCTTACAACTAGGACAATTACAGCAGCTGAAATACTAATTCTGAGTAGTTGGAGAGTGACAGTAAAGGCGCTCTGGTGGTGTTCAGCATCATTGCAGCAAAAGAAGAGCTGGCAGGGGGGAAAAAAAACTGCAGTCCTACCCAGATAGAAAAAAAAAAGATTGATGGGATTCACTTTAGATCTCTGTTTTGGAACACCATCACTGCAGTGGCTGGGGAAAAAAAATCATGACCAAAAAACTACAAGACATAAAATATACATATATATTACTCCATACTAACTGAATAACTGGGGGGGAGAGCAACAGAATAGTTAGATATCAGGCTAACTATGGCTGTATGGAAGCCAGAAGACTATTTAGCCTGTGAGGTGAGGAGGAAAGAGAACACAGTGTAAATGTATGAACCAAAAGTCAGAACATCCATTCCAATGCAGCACTTATAAAAACTCAAGACCTGGGATGGGAGAGAAGAGAATACTTTTCCTGGGCTTTAAAATCCTACTGATAAACTCAACCTCAGCAACTTTAACACGTGTAACTTTAGCTCCCAGAATTCCCCAGACAGTCAACACTCATTTAGATATCTCTGTATCCATTTGCTGCCATTTAATGGTCAGAGAGATTTTTGCACTGCATATATGATATGCCAAGAGGAATGCCACAAATACACACCTGCTGCACTACTCAATACTCTTTGCATTTTTTTTTTGTCTGCCTCTGCCTGCTGCTTGGAGGGCTGGCCTGGCTGTTGCAGTGCTTGGACTCATATGTACTGTGCAGGCTGTGGCTGCTGTCAGACAACATCGCCCCCCTTGTATTCACTGCCTCCTGTGCTGGCCATGCCCACATCCAACCCCCAGGGCTGACAATCTTAACTGGGGCTTATTTGGGGGATAGGACCAATATTAGGAGCACAATAAAAAAATCACACTAGGGCTTATTTTCTAGTTGGGTCTTATTTTCAGGGAAACATGGTATACCTGAATTTTATTTATTATTTATTTGAGTTTTATTCTGCCTTTATTATTGTTTATAAATAACTGAAGGCAGTGAACATACCTCACACTCCTTCCCCTATTTTCTCTACAACCGCCCTGTGAGTTGGATTGGGATGAGAAAGAGTGATTGGCCCAAACTCACAGTCTCTTGTTTTCTAGGCCAGTACCTTAAGCATTCCAACAAATTGGCTCATATTGTCAAACTTATTTATCCAACTCTACAATGTATCTAAATAGTATACGATAAAAAAAGTTGTAACCTATGTTATGTTTCTGGTTTATGGCATAATGTTTTAATTTTGATTTTCAGATCTTAATGCTTTGTTATTTTCTCAAATTCTTTGTCTTCTATTCCACCATTCCCTGATATTGCCATATCCACACTTTTCTCTTTTCAATCACAGTAAAATCTGGTGTGCACTGAGCCAAGGCTATGTTCAAAAATCCCACAATATTTTAACCTGGTTTTTTTTTATTATTTTTTCAACTCTATGTTCCCACCCATGACTCATTACTGGTACATAATAACTTTTATGAATGTTCACGTGAAATTTTTGACAACCATTATGTCATTATTTGTGCAATCAGTTTGCACAAGCTGAGTGTATGATCTATTGTTTCTTCTACTTCTTTGTATAATCTACACTTTGAATCATGTGATGCTGATATAGGAAGTATATCTTTATTCAAAACCACTATCTATCAATATTTATTGAAAAAGCAATTTTTGCCATGAAAAATAAGTCATTCTATAAAATAAATACATGTATGTCAAATTGAAACATCTGGAACATCTGGACTAAATTTTGTAAATGAAAATCATTTCACAGAAACCTAAATTTATTATTTTATTTGGAGCAAAATTCCAGGATAAGACCTAATTATATGCAGTTTATCTATAAAGAAAGAAGCATATCAAAGTACAGAAGCCAAAATTGATTTCCAGAAGTAGAAACTGGATAGAGGCCATTCCTATAATAGGCTACATGATCTAAGATACATAGCTTTGAGTCTTTTAAAGCCAATTCAATATGTAAAGCTCTGTCAATACCAAAACAAGACCACCGGGGTGATCTGGCAGTTATTCCTAAATACCCTAATTTTCCCCCTTTTAACCCAGATTGAAGGCACTCAATCCTCCAAAAAAAGCCTTTCCCTTTCTACAGAGAAATATAAATATCCAGTATCCACTAGTCAGTCCAGAGAGGACTATACCATTAGTAAACTTGCACCAAATACTCTATGTACGATATGCCAGACACTACATAAATAAATAAACTTGCACCAAATACATATTTCTAAAATAGAATTATGAGTTTGTTAAGAACATGCAAGAAAAATTAAATCATGGGTATTAGGTTTAAATGAAAAGATTAGGCTCCGATGAGGAAATGAGAACAAAAACATGATGGGCAGGACAATGGAACAATGGGTAAGGCCACTGTAGGGGGGTTAGTGGACTTCAGGCAAACTGTAAAGGAAATCAGGAAAACAATCTGAGTTGGTCCCTCAAAATAAAACTGAATCTGGTGCCACTCTTATCTACTTATTGACTTTAGGAGTCATATGATTTCTTCCTGTTCTAGAAGATTTCCATCTATAATTTGGAAGATGGGGACTTCGTTTTTTTTCCTTTTGTATAACCAATCATCCTTACAAGGAGAAATTCCAAGGAGCAAGAAAGGAAACAACAACAACAACAACAAAAACTCATCCCTTGCTACTTAACGTCAAGGGGAAAGGAATTGTTCTTGCTCAGGTATTTGAATTCTGTATTGTCACATGTTCCTGTTGCACAATGAATTATTTTGATAGAATTAAATATCAATACATTATATATATTCCAAAAGATTATTACCCTTAAACTAGGGTACTCATCTGTTTTCTGCCTTGTTGTCTTAATCTTGAGGTTCCCTCATCAAAAGGTGCTATGTTTTTGCTCTCTTTATGTATTAATTCCTGCTTGTTTTAATCTTGATTTGCATACAGATCTAGAAGTGGGCCACGCAGTCGCTTTAAAGCTTGTCAGTGACTCCCTTAATAATAAAGGAGGAAGCAAAAAAAAAAGGCTTAAGAATCAAATCACTTGCATGTTAATGAGACTGTTTGCTAGAGTCAAGAGAGAAAACAGCAAACAAACAAATGGACTGAATTCCAGCAGCAGCTGTTTGCTCCTTAATCTCAGCTTGTCAGAGCTGCCCTTTGATGGGACACAATCTACACAAACGATTGTGCTAAATCTTCTAATCTACGTCCTCATTATTACATCCCTTCTTACGCATGTAAATCAGGGACAAACTCATTTTAATATGTAGATAGATTATAGAAGGAGAGGGGAAAAGGAGAACTAAGTAATGGTGTCTGTGTATCAGGGTCCAAAGGAGGGGGTTCCATCTGTGGAAAGGTACCAAGAGAAAAAGTGAATAACTTGTTGGCCAAGACAACAAAGCTTTTGGGGGGGGGAAACTGACTCTTGGGGGCAATAAAGCTAACTGCACTTTAGCAAGGCATGTAGAATGTAATTCAATTAAACAATATGGCAAGTTTACAGATTGGGGGGGAGGGGAGGCTGAAAAAGACAGAAAGCACTATCAAATAAAATGAGGTTGACTACTGGATTAAGTTAAAGTAGCAACAATAATATAGGGAGCATGTAAAGCAACATTTTCTCCAAAGACAGAAAAAAAACCTCTGCTTTATTTTATAACTATGTCAGTAATAGGTAGTTTTCAATTTCTGGAAGAAGACTGATACACAGAGTATTACATTATTTAATTTCCAGTGTTTAAATGTAGGTGCTATATGAATGCTGTTATTAAAGCCCCTGTCCCACTGCACTAACGGATGCAAAGAGGATGTAAAACGTAAAAAAAAGCTTGCCATCCGTTGGAAAAAGCTATGCATCCGTTGTGTACTCATTGCATACGTGTTTCATACGCTCTATCTGTCAAGCATCCGTCCACTGAGATTTCATCCACGCAAGAAGTTTTGAGCTGCACAAAACTTTGTGAACGGATGAACTTTCCGCNCACCCCCAAAATTTTGCTCATCCGCTGTGTCCTTTATGCATACATTTTGCGTCCGTCGGCCAGTGGGACCTAGCCTTAAATAACATGCAGATGGGTCAATGGTAAGCAAAAGCAGAAAGAATGTGGTTCAAAATTAACATATGATACTACATATTTTTGTTCTTTTTCCAGTTTGAGTAACAGTCCTCCTATGATACTGTCAATTCAGTGTGATTTTTTAAAAAATGCCCACTAAATCACTGCATTTTTGCTTTTAAGAACATTGTAGGATCTCATATAACTTATAAATCAAGGCTTCCCTTAGATAGAGAAAGGATCACATCCAACTGCACTTCATCCTTCTTTTTTTAAACTTAGAAAATGTTCACATCTGGATAGTCTTTAAAGTTTTGTACCTGAGACAAAATAGTTGCACAAAAAATATTGATTCAGAAGCACAACAAGGGATGAAAAAAATATTGACCTTTGCCGGAAAGCCCTGCTTCAAATTATATTAAGCCTCAAAGGAAAACTATTGTAGAAAAGTGTATAAAAATGAAAACAGGACACAAAATAGGGAAAAGCTAAAAATTAAGAGGAAAACCGTGAGGAAGAAAAAAAAATCAGTTTGAAAAGGGGAATCGTGGTTTACCAAATTGATGTGGATCAGCTGCTCACTTTTTTGAAGTGTTTTCCTTCATGGATCTTCCTAGATTGTCTCTACTTTTTTTCTTAGCTGAGAAAGTTTCACTTTTTGGGAATGATGAAAGAGCAACAGTGCATTCACACTCAGTACTTTTTCTTTTTATAAATAAAATGAGATTTTGACATGACCAGTTACCTTGTGAGTAGGTGAATCTATCATAACACACATTTAGAGATCATCTGCGGTTGTTTTTAATTAATATTTAAAGTAATACTAAAATATTTTTCGGGGTTGTGGTACTCATTTTCATATATACATTACTGACAAGAGTACTGAATCTTGATAAATGATAATCTCCTACACATGCATGTGTTATCCATAATATTCCTATTATTAGACAGCCTTTTGGACAGCCAGCCCCAAGCAAGAATGGCCAGAACAGAGGATGCACTTCCAAGCTTCTCTGTAGTTGTTACATGTTGCTTCTTGCCATCTTCTACAATCTTCTTGATTTTGCTGTAGCCTCACAAGCTCTCTTCTCATTGGATCTGCTACTTGTCCACAAGATGGCTACACCATGTACTTAAAACCAACTTCTTCACTCATTCTAGGAGTCCCTTCTGAAATTTAGCATATCCAAGAACCCGATACTTGATCATCTGCCCCACATTACTTCTTAACTGTGGTTGTTCAGTGTTTGCATTAACCTCTTTTCTTATTACAGTCTCTCAAAACACATAATCCATTTTTCTGAAATGTTTATGAACCATGACTTGCCTCAAAAGTTTAAATGAAGTATCAACTGTTTACAATTTTCTATATACTACCATTACAAAAAATATTGATACACAGTCAATGTTCCAATGTAAAAGCAGTAATCTATCATAAAATTAATTTGTGAAAGTATTGAAACACAATATCCACATGCTATCTTAATATGACTTACGATGACGAGTTTAAATCCCATATTTTTAACCAAGAGCTCTTATGATAACTAGCAATTTAAAAATAAGAAAAATCTTATTTTTTATATATATAAATATATATATAATATTTTATATTTTATATAAAATATAGAATAAATATTATTTTTTATATAGAAACCAGTAATTCGTGTTAAAAGAGCATACCTCCAATTTTGGGCTATAATCCTCTATGTAGCTGTAAAATTGTCACATGTAGGCTGCACTCAGCTATGACTGGCCTACTTATGTAGGAACTTACACAAATTGAACTTAATGAGACTTCTGAATCAGCATATATAGAATTATTCTGCTAAAGTATTTTTAGACACTTTCTCACTACTTCTTGATAAATTGTGGAATTAATAAGGGATTTACCATTGCTTTAGAAAAATACAGAGTATCCAGGCTTTCTTGGCGACTTCTGGTGGCAGGCAAGGATGAGTAGAGAGGCTGAGATCCGCTTGTGATTTCAGTCAATCCTTTTCTACGTTTGGTGTGACCCTTTGAGGTTCTCGAACCCCGGAGAGGTTTGTGTTGGTGTGGGGAGTACTTTAGCTGTTGTGTGGGGAAGGCAACCCCCCAGCAGCGAAGAGAAGCCCTCCAGAGCCCAACGATTAAGAGATAGCCTCCTGTTAATGAAGCTCCGAGTACCAGATCTGTCACCGATACTAAGCGACCGTATGACAATTGTGAGATTGTGGTGAAGACGGTGTGAGGGTGTATACGGATGGAGAGATGAAGAGATAAAGCGAATACCACTGGACAATTGATTAAATAAGTGACTTTGAAAGCCTGAAGAAGGACCTAGGAAAGCGGTGAAGAGGTGAGCTGTGGGCGAAAGGATTGTTCGAACTAAAGTGAAGTTGTGGATTGCGAAGAGAAGAAGCCTGCATTGGCAACAGCTTCGCCTATGGCCAAAAAGCATAGAAGAAATTACCAGAGAAAAAAACACCATTTACAAATGTTAAATATTCAATCAATTTTCTAACACTACAAGAACGATGGAGAAATTAAGAAAAACATGATAAAAAACCACAATGAAACAAAAGAGCAGGACATTAACGAATTAAGGGAGGAGTATGGAAAAATGCAAATTAGAAATGAACAGCCAGTATTCTAAAGTAGATCAATAATGAATACTCCAACAGGCCTGAGAAGAAAATGTGAAGCACAATAAAAACGAAGTAGAGAAAAAGGACTGAACGAAACTGGAAGGAAATTGAACGGGTAGGATTGAAGAATTAAAAAGTGTAACCAAGAATGGAGACTCGTTGTCTTATATTACGAGAATGGAAAGGACGGCATAATACCTAAGACTTCTTAGATGTATAAGGAGTCTCAAGGATTGAGACAAGAAACAATTGTGGTTTTTGAAATTACTGGGCCTGGACTACCAGATAAAAAAAGAAGCATTTTAAAAGAGTTTGATGAAAGTTATTAGGGTTCAGTACTACACATATGCGAGGCGCCATAAATGCCCAAGAGAAGTTCACACATATGCCTTTACAAGAAGAAATGTCCAGCCGATATTATTTTTAAGATATCTAGAGATGGAACAATTGTATATAAAGGCAATAAATTTTGGATCCTTAAACAAGTCCCGAGAAGAATAAGAGAAACAAGACGAGATTACAATTTTTTTTGGCTGCTTATTTAAACCAAAACAGGAGATTGTACTCAAATGGTTACATCCAGAAGGGATGTTGTTACTGGAAAGAAGGAAATTTTAAAATTGATACTATAGGAAAGAGCCCAGAATACCATTTGAGCAATTTGGTAAGTTCAGAAGAATTGGAAGCGTAGGGAGGAATTGGAAATAAACCCACAAGAAAAACCAAACTATCACAGGAAATAAAAAAGAAGGAACTTTAAGTCAACAACGATCTAGGAGAGACCCAGAGTTACTACAGACAAGAGGCGAAACAGACATTAATAAATGGAAAGAAAAAATTAAACTTCTTTCAACTTAACATAAATGGGTCTTTAAATACGACTCTTAAAAAAGAAAAGGATATTTACAAAAACTAATAAACATTAGATGCTGCTATATAAATATGTGTTTACAGAAACCCCACTAAGAAAAGAAGACCGAAAAGACTTTTAAATTCGCACGATAACTAGGGAAGCTATTTACTGTGCCAGCAGATATAGGAAAAAAAGAGGGAATTGCAAGTTATATAAAAGAAGATTTGGAAGCGAAGGTAGTATGTCAGACCTGAAGGAGAACTTTGGTGTGCAGATCTGGAATCAATGATCTATCCATTTTATAGTGGTAATCTATTGGCCCCAAATGAAAACCAGAAAGTAATTTTTTAAATATTATACGAAAATAAATAGGATTTGAACAAAGGAATATTTGCATTATCGGAGATTTTAACTCTATTGAGCCGATTATCAGAAAGATCATAGCAGAGGGGGAAGAAATAAAAAAGGGAAAGAGAGGTTCCTACGATATGTAAGGGAAATTGATGAGAGAATTAAATCTGGTTTTTATGAGGAAAAAAAACAAATTTACATTTTATTATCAAATTCCACCATCAAACATGGGACACAAATTGATTATGGCATGGTGAATGGAAATAGCACATGAAATAAAAGGAAATTGAATATACCGAATGAAATGGGGCCAGATCCACAATCCAATTGCAGATAATATGAAAGGTAGGAAGAGAAACCAAAGAAAAGATGGACTTTAAATATCCAATTATTAAGAGACAAAGGTTATATTGATAACTTAAGGAGGAAATTATTATTTTTTTAAAAGAGAATAATGAATGGTGTAATACGAAACAAAATCTGGGATACAATGAAGGCTGGTAATAAGAGGCAGTAACATGTTCTTATAATCTCTAAGAAGGAATAAAGAAATATGCCCAAGCAAAATAAACTACAAACAACAAATCTAGAGGAATTAGAAATGCTACTACAGAAGACTCCAAAAAACCCAACATTACAAACCAGATTTATAACAAAACAAACTGAAACTTAATTGAACAAAGGAAACATGATTATAAATTGAAGATTGACAAACAATCTTCTTGAGAATGCAATAAGCCAGGAAGATGGTTACAAATTAAAAAAAGAAAGAAAAAGAATTGATTATATCAAGTTAAGACGTGGGATAACAGTGATATACAACAAGAGATAGGGAGAAAAAGAGAATTGTACATAAAGACTACGGAAAAGAGTTATATTAAAAGGAGAAATAAAGAGGACTAGAATGAAGAAATCATTTAGCATGAATTAAAGATAAGAAATGTGAAGGAAGAAAGGATAGAAAAACAACTCAATAAAGATATATCGCTAGGTCTGAACTGAAAAATCGCACAAAGAGAGAACCAAAAAAAACACAAAGCCCAGCCCTGACGGTATCCCAGGAGTTTTAATAAATAATTGCAGAACCGATTGGACATTATGTTTGGAAATTTTAATAGAAGTATTGGCAGCTAAGATAGCCAGACTCAATGGAGGGGAGCATTGATTTCAGTTGATCCGAAGAGGGAGATTCTGCAACCCAGATATACTTAACAATTATTAGACCGATTTATTATTGTAAATATCGATTACAAAAATATTTAGCTCCCATTATAAGACTAATAGACTTAAAGATATTAAGTTTATATATACATGAAAGATTCAACAATGCGATTTCTACCCGACTAGACAGATTAGGCCAATAACTTCAGAACAGTATTAGAATTATTTTAGACATTTTATAGAAAGCCCACCCTGAAGAAGAACAGATTGCCATTATGTTTTTAGACGCTGAAAAAGGCCTTTTGAATATTATAAATTGCAATTCGTTATAAAAAATATATAATATGGAAATTAGGCACCAATTTGAAAATGTTATATAACAATTATTTATGACACACACAGGCCAAATATAATATTAGTAAATGAGGGAATATATAGTCAATAAAAATAGAAAAGGGTTCTAGACAAGGCTGCCCAGCTCTCGCCCCTGCATCTTCATTATTGCATTACAACATTACTAAACTAAGTTAGACAAAATTCAGAGATAAGAAGGACTGAAAGATTTAAATCAGAGACAGAATACAAATTACACGCATTGCTTTTGACAATTATGTTTTTTTTCGATTGAGGATCCAAGTGTGAGAAGAGGACAAAATTGATTAAGAATTAGAACAATTTCTGGAGCGTAGCAGGAACTTAAAATTATTAGGAAAAACAAAATGACTAAAAACTTATACAGAAAAGCAAAAAGAACTAGAAGAAATTAATGGGATACAATGACAGAAGTTAAATATTTAGGAATCATGAGTTGAACAGACATTGCTAAACCGCTTAATAAAACAACTGACGCAATAAGTCGTTTGTGTTTCAGGTAAGAAGGATCTAGAATGTATGGCAGGCAAATTACAGACTTTCACTTTGGGAAATTGCTTACCGTTTTTTAAAAATGAATTCTCCCAAAATTTTCGTTATCTATTTAGATGATTCCAATTAAATTACATAAAAATTTTTCTTTAACGAACTCAATAAATTATTGCTAATTTATTTGGCAAAGGGAAAAACCCAGAATAATTTAAAGCACATTGCAGGATTGTATGAAGAGCAAGAGGGAGGGTTTGGGCACTTCCAATTGGCGATTGTATTACACAGTGGCCACCCTTGTCTTGGTTAAAAGATTGGGTAAACTTAAAATAAAAGAGAATCTTATTTTCTAAGAGGCCAGACTTACAAAGGGGGTGGCATGCTTTCTTATGGGATGTAGGAAAAATTAAACCAGGAAATACTTTCACAGACAACTTAATAGAGAAACTCAACTGGAGACTAATTGGAAAAAATATGTGAAAAACCACGATTTAAAAGTACCGATTTGGCTATCACAATGGAAGCATGATCACCCAAACAATTTGGGGAATATTTTAGAATTGTCAATATAAAGATTTACTAGACGTACCAAGAAATTTGAATTCCGTCAGCTCCAGAATGGGATTTAAAAATAGATCACATGGCACTAAATTACATAATTCTAAGTGATTATAACCAGGATAGCAAAATAATTTAGGAATTAGTAATAAACCCAGAAGTAGATAAAAATTATGATGGGATTCAGGAAAAAAGCAATATAACTAGGATTTTACAATTGTTTACTTGAAGCCTAGATTGGAGAAGAAATATAAAAGGAAAGTATTGATTGCAGTAGGAATGTTCAGGACGTAATATCACTTTACAATGAATGGGAAAAAAGTTCTGTGGGAAGTTAATAATAAGATTACAAAATCCGGCAGCTGTACAAGAAAATGCATCATAAGAACTGTTTTATAGTGGCACCTTCCTCGCTTCGAGCATTGGCGAAATGATGACACCAAATTGAGTCCAAAATGCTGGAAATGTAAAAGAAAGAGGAACTTTTTCCATTGTTGGTAAGGTTCATGCAGAAGAAGCCTAAAATATTTGGGAAGATATAAGAAAATTGGCTAGACGATATTCTCAAAGAAACAGATTGAATCATAGAAACAGAAGTCTTCTCTCTGAGGGATTTTTGACAAACAGATTATCAAGAAAAGACCAAAAATAATTTCACAAATAATATTTAACAGCACGGCTAGGCTTGGCTTTATGCTTAGTGTTGGAAGCATCCAGATACCTACAAAGGAAGAAAGAATTATCCAAAAATTTCAAACTGTGACGTAATGGACAGAATTACATATAGATCATAAAAAAACAAGACAACATGCAATATATTCATATAGCTGGAATTATTGTCATAAAGTAGTTGAACAAAGAGGAAATTTTATTAATTATAGGATGAAAGAATAAGATAAATTTATATGAGTGATGTTATGAAATTCTCTTTGTAAGATAAAAGTGTCTTAGGAGAGTTAAACGAAATGAAGACAAAGATCTCAACAAATTGTCAAATAGCAATTTTTTTAACAAATTTCTTTCTATACTTTTTCGTATTATGGTTTTTTTGGCTGTTTTTCTAGGTGTCCTCTTTTCCCATCCCCTCTTTTTCTTTTCTTTCTACCCTTCAATTATGTACGTGTTATTATGTTGTGTTTTTTTAAATTGTAAAATCAATAAAATTTGTTTAAAAAAAAGAAAAGAAAAATATAGAGTATCCAAAATGAAGAGGATCTTCAATTTGACCAGTTATCCTCACAGAAAGATTAGACACCCCCCCAAAAAAATCATCTCTCCATTACTTTATTCAGAACAAATTTAGAATGCTGCTCTGATTTTAAAGAAAGTAGAAATACAGAAACTTGGTTACAGTTCTTTCTACATGTAGCTTAGAGCAGGAAAGTAGTATTATAGTGGTACAAATTGTCATTAAAAAGTATTCTTTAAAATGCAAAAGAAAACTGATCGACAATATGTTGGGGTGAAATTATGTAAGATGAGTGAATGCTATACAAAACATTACAGTACACAGGAAAAACTTGTCCCCTTTTGCAACAGCCCAGTTCTAAACAATCTATTTGGCACAACCTATTTAAAAATCCAGATGCTTTGATGTTTTGCTGACCTGTTCTTTTTTTTCCTTGTATATATCTGAGTGCAGTTGCTATCAACCCCTATATTTTGATGTTTCATAGAGTGGATAGCAAGAAAGAAATGTGGTTAATTATAAAGGAACTCTGGTCCATTGTTTTACTGTTCTTCAGAGTAGAAATTTTGAACTGTCTTAAATTTTCATTGCTCTAGAGAAATAGTCAGATTTGGGATGAACAGTTGGAGGAAAAAAAGGGCAAAGAATGAAAGAACGTCAATAGAGACAGAAAGATGACAACTAATTTGTAAAGTGTTACTGAGATTAAAAATCTGTTTAATTCTTTTTTAAATTCAATCAACACTGTTACTACATTGTGGAATAAGTTCACTAACTGCAACAGTTTTGATTCACAACAAATGATCCGAGGACTGCATTTCTCTAGTCAATCTTAAAGATAAAACACTACAGTGAAGAAAATAACAATCTGAATGTTTAAGCTGTAAGAATGCAAATTTCCATAATAGTTTAAATATGAAAGTGATATCATGATGGGCTCCATTAAGTAGCTTCTATTTTAAGGGAAATTTAAGAAGGCTTTGAATCTAAGTTGTCCAACTAAGTTTTCTTTAAAAGGCGCAATATCAGATAATCTTTATTAATTCAGCAAGTTAAATGAATGCTGTTGGTCTGAAGATTTTTGAAATGAACTAGTTACTTGGAGGAAACCACTGCTGCAGCTCCATACTAAAATAAGTCTTGTACAAATGGAGTTAGAATATTCTAGAGCAGGGGTATCAAACTCACGTCATCATGGCGGCATCATGTGATGTATTGGGACTTTTTCCCCCTTTTGCTAAACCAGGTGTGGTATGGCCAGCACATGAAGCATCTGGCCCACAGGTGGGAGTTTGACAGCCCTGTTCTAGAGTGTTGCAGATTATTTATCATTTATTTATATCATCCCTCTTTTTATAATCATGTATTCTATCTAGATCCAGTGTATAGTGAATATTCAGATCTAGCCCAAGGGACAGTAATAAATAAAACAGTAAGATGTTGGTGTGCTCATCTGTTTTCCATATGTATGTGTATATATTTATTTCATAAAAACTAAATTAATACTAATTAAATAAAAATTTGTACACATAACTGTTGAGGAGAGGCTATGGGAAATAAACATACCAGAATGTCCATCTGCCACTTATCCTTAGAGTATTAAGAGAGCTGATTATACATTTACAGAGTTGCTGGCAGCAATTCCGTTTGGAAATATGAGGGGAGTTGCCCAGATCTAGGGAGGATTTCAAGGGAAATCCAAAAGCAATTTACCCTTAGCAATATCTTTAGCATGAACTCCTGAAACTCTGATGTTGACTCTTTGTATACAAAACAATGTGGCTTCCAATGCTGAAAGAAAATGGTGTTCACGTAATATGTTTCCTGTATAAGGCAAAAAAAAGTGACCAATGGCAACACAGAAGAATTAAAATGAGGAAAAAGGCATGGTAAATACTGTAGTGTAAAATTCATTTACAGAATTGAAAGAGCCCATTTCGGCCATGTGGCGATCTCCTGTTTAATGAAGGAATTGAAACTATAGCACCTTAAAGGTGGAACATATCTGGTATACACCATGGAAGTTCCCGGGTGATTCATTTCATTGTTGAGCTGCTATCACATTGTGAGAGCTATCACAACTGAAAATACTTTAGTAGAATCTTCTTGAGATTTGGCATGTCCTTGAGATAAAGTATTCTTTTGATTCTACCTTTCTTTCTTCTCACTATGCCTTACATAAATGTAAGGTTTTATGTAAATGTAAGGTTACATTCACATAAAACATAAATGTAAGGTTGCCCATGTCACACTGCACCAACGGATGGAAAGAGGATGTAAAACGGAGAAAAACACTTGCCATCCGTTGGTTA